>CM053270.1:17677471-17769148 GCA_028583415.1 Protea cynaroides | reverse complement strand
AAACAATCGATGAAGGAATGATTGGAGGGTTAGCTAACCCCTTTGAATGCAAATCCTCCTTCTCCTCTCTTACGCTTCTCTCCTGCTCCCTCTTTTCTCTTTTCTTCTCTTTTCTTTCTTTCCTTTTCTTCTCTCTTTCTTTCTCCCTCTCTCATATTTTCTCTCTCTCACCCGTCCTCCTCTCTCTATCCGTCCTCCTCTCTCTATGGTCAGGGAAAAAGACTTTCCTCTCTCTTACTCTTGGCTTTGTTGTACTTTTCTCTCCTCTTTAGAATATCCTTCTTTCTTTTTCTCTCCCGTAAATCTTTTTCTTCCTTTTTCTTCTTTCCTTCTTCTCTTCCCTTCCCTTTTCTCTTCTCCCTCTCTATTCCACCACGTTTTTTTCTTTCCTCTGAAATTCTCTCCTCTTCTTTCCTTCTTCTCTCTTCCTTCCTTTTCTTCTTTTTCTTCTGATAATCTTTCTTTCCATTTTCTTCTTTCCTTTCTTCTCTTCCCTTCCCACGTTTTTCTTCTTCCTTTCTTTCCTTTTTCTCCCTTCTTCTTCTGAAAATCCCTTCTCTCTTTCCTTTCTCTCTTTCCTTCTTAAGAAAATTCCTTCTCTCTTTCCTTTCTTTCTTCTTTCCTTTTTCTTCTCCCTCCTTTTCCTTCCTTTTTTCCTTTTCTCCCTCTCTTTTCACGCTTTCTTTCTTAAACATTTATTTCCCTTTCTTTTTCTTTTTCTTCTTTTTCTTTTTCTTTTTTCTTTTTCTTTTTCTTTCCTTCCTTTTCTTTTTCTTTCTCCTCTTTCTTTCACATTTCTTTCTAGAAAAAATGAAGGGATCTTTTCTTTCTTTTCTTTTTCTTTTTGAATTGGGGTGTGACAGAATGTCTTGGTGTTCCCTCCGTTATATGTATTTCCATTAAGCCTCTTTATACCTCTGTTCTGAGCAAAATAACTTTCCCTCTGGCTCGATTCCAGTACTCGAGCAATTTGTACCGCATCAATATAAATCTTCTTTTCCAGTCCCAATACATGCTCACGGATGCATCCCCTAAGTCCCATGATGAACCTTCGAGTTTTGGTATTTTCCTCTTGCATGCTAGAGGGAGCAAATAAAAACAGTTCTTCATAATGCTGTTGTTATGCGTCTACAGTCATCTGTCCCTGGTATAGACTCAAGAACTCCTTTTCCATTTGATCTATGAAACTTCTTGGAAAATACTTCTCAAAGAAAGATTCTTTATAAATAACCCATGTCAGTTTGGCGTGCTTTGTTAATAGATAACTTCTAGTTGAATTCCACCAGTAGTGTGCGTCACCTTTCAACATAAATGTGGCACATAATACCTTCTCTTCTTCATTTATAGTCATCATCATAAAGTTTCTTTCCATTTCGTCGATCCAGTGAGCTAGCCACAAAGGATCTGATGGTTTGCTTGTGAATTCCTTCGGCTTCAACTTCAGGAAACTCTCGATCAGTTTGGAATGATCAAGCTAATATTGTGCATATGCTCCATACATAGGCGGATGGTACTGATAATTACCTTAGTTGTTCCCGCCTTGCGGTGCTTTAGGATTTGGCACTTGGCCTTGTACTACTGGTGTTTGCGGTGCTTGGGGTATAGTGTTGCTACCACCAGGTACAGTACTAGCTTGTCCCATAGGTAAAGGTGTTGTGTTTACAACTGGGAAAGCAATCCCCATAGCCGCTTGTATGTTGGCTTGCATTTGCTATATATGCTGCATTTGCTGTGCCAAATTCATCACCACCGTAGCTAAATCCGTAGGTGGTGTAGGTAAGTTAGTTGGGTTGGCTTGGGTGTGAACATTCTGAGGTGCAGCATGTTGAGTTCCAATATTTCCTTCTTGTCCTTGCTGACCTACGTTGTCATTGGTCTCCATAGGTGATGGAGATGGGTTGACATTCTGTCTCCTTTTACTTACTCTACGACCAGCTATTTCCTGTTTCCAGCGATGGTAGTGTCTGAAAATCAAGGAAACATATGAGGCAAGTATAATATACGTTAATCTCATGTTAATTTCCAAATAAACATGGCAAAGTTTTAATTTTTAAAGTCATTCAGTCAAAACAGGGCATTTTCATCGTGGGGTCGATGGGTGGGGTCGCACTATATGCGACCACAGGGTTGCGACCACACGAACCCTGTCAGCTCACCGAAAGCCTATGGCCGATCGTGGGGTCCCATTTTTGGTCGAATCCTGCAACCACACGACACCAAATCAGGTTTTAAAATCTGATTTCGAGCCATTTTCTTTATTTTCTCTTTTTTCTTGTACTATTCACAACTCAACTCGCCTCCACTGAGTTGCTACAGTACCGACTACCCACCTGGAGTGAAGTTTCTTCCATCAACCTCTGGATTCCTCATCTCCTTGGTAAGTTCCACATTCCCATTATTCTTTTGTTGATTCATTATAGGTTTTCATCGCCCATTTCGATCTTTTCCTAATTAAATTCTATTTATCCGTAAAAATTCAATTTTTATTGATGAACCTTGCTATTGGGCACCCAATGGACACAAGCCCTCTAAGAGATTTAGGTTTCATCGGTCGGTTTGGGTCAATTAATCGAAAACTTATGTTTTGACCTAGAATTTGGGGATTTTTACCATTTCTCAAATTTTCTTCACTTTTTTTTAATTAACAGCAAGTTCTTACTAAATTGGTCATTGTGTGATTGCTTATGATGTATGTGAGTCCTTTAGTCTAAGCATTTGGGCGGAAATGAGACTTTTGGCCAATTACGCCGTCATAATACCAAAATTTTGAATTTTCACTATATTTGATATGTTGCTTGTTGGTCTATGCCCTTGCAGACAGCATGGCTCACACTAAAGTCCCCAGAGTTCACAATCCCCGTCACTTCAGGTCCATTGAAACAGAGGCACAATATCCTTGGTACGAGCGCAAGAAGGTGGAAGGGGGTCATTGTGTTAACTTGGCCAGCCTAGTCCTATTCGATGTGGAGGGGGCATTTGGTGATATGGGCTAGCTCCTTGTGATTCTGTCTGAGGATTGCACCTGTCCTGAGTTGGTGAAACAGTTTTACTATAATTTACAGGTGGAAGGTGACCCAGAGGATATAAATAGGGGCAGAGAGCTCATGATCACTAGTTTAGTTAAAGGGGTAGAGGTATCATTTAACTGCTAGGAGTTGGCTGATATCCTGGGTATCTCAAATGACGGTCCTTTGGTATACTGCGCACCTAAGGAACCCCAGTTCTTATCAGTGCGAATGTGCATAGAAATTGATAATCAGATTCTTCGGGACGATCACTGGTAAATGAAGGCAATTAACCTATGTCCAGAGCCCCGAGTGTATTGCAAGATCATTCAGCACAATCTGATTCCCCAGAGTGGACACTATGATAAGGTTTTACAATTGACCCAGTACCTTCTGTACTGCATCTGCACTAGGCAGCCTATCTACCTTCCTTATATCATTATCAGGACCATGTACTGTGCCACGACACTTGGTCTAGTGGGTAACCTACCCTATGGGTGTTTGATCACCACTCTACTCACTCGCCTACAGGTAGACCTGGTCGATGAGAGGATTCACGAGGACACTTTTTCAACTAACCTTGTCTGGGAGGCCATCTGCAGGATGGGGATGTGAGATGTGCAGGTCAGTGACGATGAGAGAAACGCTATGAGACATCCTCTCACTCGGGTAGCGGCAGCAGATGTAGAGGCGGCAGTAGCAGCAGTAGTAGAGGTAGCAGCAGAGGCACACGAGAGTGATGATGAGGAGGATGATGATCAGATATATATGGATGTGGATGCCATACCTCCTCCATTACCACAGCATTCCAGTGGAGCTGACCCTTTTCGGGCTCCTTCTCACTCAGCTGGTCCTTCTCACCCACCACCAGATGACATGATGGGACTTGTCACACCCCAATTCTGCACTATTCAAAATGATGTGATGAACCGCTAATAAACCAACGGTTCAACCAGGATCTCAAATAGGCTATCCCCGCGTTATCTGGACCTCCATACATCCATGTCAGAATCAGAGTAAATACACAATAGCGGAAGTCTTATAATAAAATGAACTGAGAAACTAAGATGATATTAATAATTTAATAGCAAATTATTCTATATCCACCGAGACATAAGTAAATATCAATACAAGTCATTAATAAATCCAAATAAAGAAACCTATAAAATATCTAATCAAATACACACGAGTTGCACTCGCAAGAGGAGTCGTGTGTATCCTCTTCGGCTACAGCTTCCATCACTGCCACGTTCCGGTACGCAGACGCATTAACAGAATCTTCAACGGTATAACCTGCATCATCAACTAAAAATATTCAACGTCGAGGGGTGAGCACACATCACGGCTCAGTGAGTAGCCAAAACAATGCAACAATACATATGCATGCAAAAAGTCAATTTATATCTTTGGTCCGGTTTAAAGTTTGCAGTATGCAATAGAAAGGTTAAGGTAGCCAAAGGTCGCGTTTATTGACCCCGCCTCTATACACGAGTGTGTGACGTTACCCGAAGATCACGTTTATCGTCAACTCACATGCACCCAATCATGAACATTATATAACAAAGGTTACGTTTATTGCTATATAGTGCCATACCAACACGTAAGCCCCTATTGGTGAGGGCTGCAAACTGGGCTCGCAACTAATCAATCCTAATGCCAAACAGTGTATCCAAGGCCTCACCCCAGCATCCCTCAGAATGTCCATAGAGATAGAGCTAAGGCCCCCCGGTAGAGTCAGAGACTACAAGGACCGAGACCACCTCTCCTGATACTCTACGACATAATAGTTCTGCTAAAGTAATGGCGATACGACGATGTCAATGCACAAGAGTTGAGTTAGAGATAGAGCTAAAGTGCTGAGACCCGCCAAAGGTTAACGTTTATTGACGTTCTCATCACACCTCCCCTGATACTCGCTCGCATCAAGCACATCAACCACACACATACAAGTACATGCCTATTCTTATCATCATTATCATCATCATGTTATAAACAATAAAGTAAATATGCATGAACAAGTAATAGAAATATTGGATGGCATGCTGTATGCACATTACAAACATATTCGCATAGAATCAAGCATAACACATGACTCAAGAAATAGAAAACAGTTTATTATTAACCAATTTAGTTTGGGGTTAAGGTTCCTCACCTTAGCTTGCTATAAGATACTTTTCCAAGCTTTAGAATCACCTTTACAGTGTTATTATATTGCTAGAAGACCTAACAAAGTCGATAGAATTTAATTAGAATTTATTCGAAATTAAAAACTACTCTGTTAACTGAGGGTCGGAGGTAGGGTCGATGCTAGGGTCGATGGGTCTATCGACCCTTCCCTCTTTCTGGACTTCCTGAATGCTGAGGGTCGATGGTCAGGAATACCTAGGGTCGGATGGCCTATCGACCCTGGGTGCGACCCTTGGTGCACTTTGGTCCAATTTCCTCTTTTAATCCATTCTTCATGTTTGGAATTCTATGGCTTGCTTCTACATTCCGTTCAACATTCATTCCATGGTCTGAAACCATGTATAACCCACCTAGATAGCTTTCATGGACTTTCCTATGGTTTTCCATGAAAACCTAACCATAGCTTGATGGTTTGGGTTTCTCCGAAATCACACTCTCAACAATAACTAGCCTAAGGTCTGTAGAAATTCATGGAATTAGTATCCATACCTGAGGAGATAACTTTTCCTTTGAAATTTTTTTCCTTTTTGCTAAGTTCTCTTCCTTCCCTTTCTTCTTCCTCTTTTCCTTCTCCTCTCTTTCTCTCAATTCGATTAGGGTTGTGAAAGGAGTGAAAGTGGCTTAGGGACGTCCTTTAAATAGACTAGGAACATCCTAAATAAGTCCCTCTGAGATTTGGAAAGAATCCCAATTGAAAAATATAGAACTTTCCTAATTTCTATATTCGGCAGAATCCGAGGGTCGATGGGAGGGTCGATGATCCCGTCGACCCTAGGGTCTTAAGCTGTCCGACCCTCCCTTCAAAACTGAGGGTCTGACTTTCTATTTTGGGAGGTCCGACCCTGCTTAGCTGGGTATGCGACCCTTCCCCTATTTTAAGTGTTTTTGGGTCGATTTGATACCTGGGATCTCGATCTCCTTCACGCCCTTGTCCATTTGACTCGACCATAATGGGTAAACCTGGTTCAAGGTGGTAAGACCGGGTTAGATTGACACGGGTCTTACAACTCCCCCCAACTTATAAAATTTTCGTCCTCGAAATTGTACGTACCTTCTGAATCAAATAAGTAAGGGTATTGCTTTCTCATAGCATTTTCTTCTTCCCATGTAATTTCTTCCATGTCTCTACTTTTCCATGTGACCTTAACATAGTAGATCTCTCTATTGCGTAGACCTTAAACTTTTCGACTAGTGATTTCTGTTGGTGTTACTTCAAACGCCAAATCATCAGTTAATTCCGGCAAATCTACTGTCAAAACATGTGTTGGATCTTTGACATACTTCTTCAATAAGGAAATGTGAAATACATCATGCACACTTGACATAGATGGTGGTAGTGCTAACTGATAAGCTACTTTTCCACGCTTAGCTAGAATTTCATATGGCCCGACATATCTTGGACTTAGCTTCCCTTTCTGTCCGAACCTCTTCAATCCTCGCATAGGCGATACCTTCAAAAATACTTTATCACCTACAGCGAACTCTAGATCTCTTCGTCGAGTATCCGCATATTGCTTCTGGCGGTTCTGAGTTGTTCTCACTCTTTCCTTGATGATGTCGACCACTCGACAAGTCTCTTCAACAAATTTCGGTCCAACAATACTACGTTCTCCAACTTCATCCAAAATAAGGGAGTTCGACACTTTCGGCCATACAATGCTTCATAAGGTGACATCTGTATAGTTGTCACACCCCAATTCTGATCCAACCAGAACGGTGTGAGTGAACCATCATTTAACCAACGGTTCACAACAGGATCTCGAATAGGCCGTGTCCACCCATACAAACCAATTACACATAACCACAATCAGAATATAAATATACAGCGGAAGACTTTAAATAGAATGAACTGAGTATCTATTGATAATTTAAATAAATATCCCATTATTCAAAATCAAACACATAAAAATAATATCATTACATCCCTTTAATCCAATCAAAATAACTGAAATAAATAAATAAAACAAATCACAGGTACACACAGAAAGGGCACTCGCATGAAGCGTCATGCTCGTCCTCTCCTGCCTGTACGTCCAACGCCGCAACACCACCATACGCCGGAGCGTTCACGTAATCGTCCACAGTATAACCTGCATCCAGATCTAAAACAAGATGTGCACAAAGGGTGAGCTCACAACACAGCTCAGTAAGACAATCAGACAGTTTCACAAGATTATGCATGAGTAACAATCATTTTATGCTGTGGTCTGGTTTTAAGTTTGCAATGTGCTATAGAAATGTTTGGTGGCCCCCGCACCTCTATACACGAGTGTGTGGCGTCACACAGTAATCACACTACCACCAACCCACATGCACCCATCATGGAATAGAGATAGAGCTAAGGTATACCCGCACCTCCCCGATACTCTACCCATACAAGTACCTAAGCCCCTATTGGCAAGGGCTGCAAACCGGGCTCGCAACTAACCAATCCTATATGTCAACAATGTATGCTCTATCCCAACACAGCCATCTACGGCATAGAGATAGAGCTAGAGCGTGCAGGCCGGGTCGGAGACCACCATACCTCACCTCCCCCTGATACCCTATCCGCAACTAACCCACTAGGATAGAAACAATACGCAGGTAGACCCTATCCCAACATAACTCCCTACGGCATAGAGATAGAGCTAAAGCATCGTGGACAAGCCAGCATCGACTCGGAATCCTCAGTACCACACAACGATGGTCGGGACAACATCAATATCGGAGACCACCGTACCACGATCTTCCCCTGATACCCCATCCGTACCAAGCATGTTAAGACGGAATACTACAAAAGGTGCCGGTGTGAAGAGCGATCCCAGGCCCATGCCCCACTCCACACACCAACGAAAACAATCACATGCCTAACAATCACATCCTATGAATGCATAAACAATAATAATAACTGAAAGTAAAGGATGGCATGTGAATATGCACAAACATCACATCATAGATATTCAATGATTAACAACGATTTCTCGTCCATTAATTATTAGGTTTAGGTCAGATTCCCTTACCTGACGCTCGTTCGATTACTTGCTCCACGTCGCAAGATCCAAACGATAAGTCACAGAGTCCTACATAATATTAGGGTTTCATTAGAATATATTATTTAGGGTTTCATGTTGGTCGGAAACCAACAGAAATCACAAAACACCCTCACAGAGCTGACCGGTGGCATATACCGATCGCAGCTCTGTGGGAAAGATTGGCGACCGGTATGTTCAGCCCGTCCCCCACAGATAACCTCCCGAGAGGTAGCGGTCGCAAATATACCGGTCGCACTATGTGCAACCGGTATAGTCGACCGGTATGTCTCCGGAAGACCATACATGGGTTCTTCGACTGCCGTCGACCATCCTCCATGGATTTTCAGGGTTTCCTCTATCCATTCTAAGTCTAGGCTTTGAGTTAGAGTTATCCCCAACTCATTCAAGTCTCGTTTCGGTGAATATCATCTCGAAACTCAAATCTAGGGTTTGATGGCAACTTAGGGTTTATTGGCCAATTTAGGGTTTTAGATCAATACCTACTTTGCATGGTATTGATCCACCCACACAACTATCGTAGGGTAAGAAGAGGGATTCAAACACTTACCGTTGACAGGCGTAGCGTGAGCTTCGTCAAACGGTAATGGCGGCTCCTTCTTCTTCTTCCTAGCTCCTTCTCCTTTCCAAGCTCTTTCTCTTCTCTAGGGTTTGTGAGAGACAATGGAAAGGATTTGAGGGGGTTTAAGGGTGTATTTATTGGCTAGAAATAGGGTTTAGTAACCCTACTAGGATTAGGAAACTTCTAGGATTCGAAATCAGGAAAGCGGGACCCGCAGAGACCAATTTCCAAATTCCTGCACATAGCTGTGCAGGCCATACCCGTCGACCGGTACCAAGACCGGTACCATCGACCGGTATACCTAAAATCAGGTATAATTGGTCGACTTCAGTCCGATTTCATACCTGTTTGTTATCCGCTTGCCCCATCTGGCTCGGTGATGATCGGAAGACCTGTCACGACACAAAACCAAGGTTAGACCGGGTTTTCAGAGTGCGGGTCTTACAATAGTAGCTTGATAGCTACTGTTATAAGCGAACTCGATCCGTGGTAATCTTTCATCCCATGATCCCTTGAAATCAATTACACATGCTCGTAGCATATCTTCTAGAATCTGAATTGTACGCTCCGACTGTCCATTTGTCTGTGGGTGGAATGCAGTACTAAACTTTAGCGTTGTACCCATAGCCTTTTGCAATCCTTCCCAAAATTTGGAAGTAAATCGTGGATCTCTATCCAAAACAATGCTTTCTGGAACACCATGTAATCGAACAATATTATCCACATACAGCTTCGCTAACCTTTCCAGTGTATACTGAGGTCGTATCGGTATGAAGCGAGCTGTTTTAGTCAGACGGTCCACAATCACCCAAACTGCGTCAATTACTCGAGGAGTCAATGGTTGTCCCGTGACGAAGTCCATAGTGATACAGTCCCATTTCCATGCTGATTCCGGTAATGGCTGTAACAATCCTGCGGGTCTTTGTCGTTCAGCCTTTACTTTCTGACAATTTAGGCATTGAGACACGAACTTAGCTACATCTGCTTTCATTCCCCTCCACCAATATAGTTTCTTCAGATCATGATACATTTTTGTACTTCCAGAATGTATCGAATAGATGGTGGTATAGGCTTCTTTCATCAGTCGGTGTCTAATGTCCATACTTTCTATTTCAGGTACATATATTCTTCCTTTGTATTTCAGTACTTTCTCGTCATCCAAGGTGAACTCAGGGTTAGTCCTACCTTTCTCAATATCTTCTTGTATTGTTCTCAGATAAGGATCTGCTTTGATAGCTGTCTTCACTTCGTCCATTATATCCGGTATAGTCTTCAATGCCACGAACATATTCGAAAACCGATGAATAAACCCTTGGTTGGCTGATTCATCCGTTGTATCTATCACATACTGCTCGTTGCCGTGATTGAATACCATTCCAGTGGTACACATTGCTGCGGTCGTGCTAACTTCTCCTTGAGATTTTATCATTGCTTTTCTGCTTAATGCATCCGCTACTACGTTCGCTTTTTTCGGATGATACTGGATATCACAATCAGTCTTTCAATAGTTCCAGCCATCTTCGTTGTCTCATATTCAACTCCTTCTGATTAAATAAATAAGTAAGACTCTTATGGTCCGACTTAATCTGAAATTTCTCTCTGTATAGATAATGTCTCCATATCTTGACCGCATGTACTACTGCCGCTAGCTCCAGATCATGAGTGGGATAATTTTTCTCATGTACCTTTAACTGTCTTGAAGCATAAGCAATTACTTACTCTCCTTGCATAAGCACACATCCTAATCCCAGTCTCGACGCATCAGTGTATAAAGTAAATGTCTGTCCTAGAACAGGAATAGTCAAAATTGAGGCAGATATCAATCTAGTCTTCAGTGTTTGGAAACTCTTCTCGCATTTATTGGTCTATACAAACTTTTCACCTTTCTTAGTCAAACTGGTGAGAGGTACGACAATCCGAGAATAGTCTTCTACGAATCTCCGATAATAACCAGCTAGACCCAGAAAACTTATGATTTCCGAAACGCTCTTTGGTGCTTCCCACTTTACAATAGCCTCGATCTTGCTGGGGTCCACTTTGATTCCTTCAGCGGATACTACATGGCCTAGGAATGCGACTTCACTTAGCCAAAACTCGCACTTTGAAAATTTGGCATATAGCTTTTCTTTCCTTAAACGTTGTAGGGCTGCGTTTAGGTTCTTGATATGAGTTTCCTTGTCCTTGGAATATACCAATATGTCATCAATAAATACTATAACCGACGTATCCAACATATCGTGGAAGACTCGGTTCATAAGTTCCATGAACGTTGTCGGTGCATTAGTTAATCCGAAAGACATACCCAAAAATTCATAATGTCCGTATCTGGTCCTGAAAGCTGTCTTCGGAATATCACCTTCTTTAATCTTCAACTGATGATAGCCCGATTGAAGATCGATCTTAGAAAATACTTTCGCTCCTTGTAACTGATCGAACAAGTCATCGATCCGAGGTAGTGGATATCGCTTCTTGATTGTCATTTTATTCAACTCCCGATAGTCGATACATAATCGAACGCTACCATCCTTCTTCTTTACGAATAACACCGGTGCACCCCATGGAGATATACTGGGTCGAATATAACCCTTGTACAGTAGTTCTTGTAGTTGCACCTTCAGTTCCTTCAGTTCCGTGGGAGCCATTCTATAGGGTGCTTTTGATACGGGTGCGCCTCCAGGTATAAGGTCTATCACAAACTCCGTGGCTCGGTCGGGTGGTAATCCGGGTAGTTCCTCTGGAAATACGTTAGGATAGTCCCGCACGACATCAATATCTTCCATTCGTGACGCGTCCTTGGTTAGGTCGACCACGGATACTAGATACCCGATTGCCCCCTTCTCAAGGCACTTCTTAGCCTTTAGTGCTGAAAGTATGAGCTTGCGCCTCCGAGGAAGTTTGGTTCCCGAGAAACTTAATTCTGCTCCTTCTTTGTCTTTGAACGTTAGCTTCTTTTCGGCGCATAATAGATTTGCAGAATGCCGAGCTAACCAGTCCATTCCCAAGATGACATCAAAGTCTTCCATCTCAAGTTGTATCAAGGTTGCATCTAAGGTTTTCTCGCCAATGAGAACTGGACATGGTCCATAGCCTTTCTCTAATTCCACTTCTAACCCCATCGGTGATCGTACAAGTAATTTGTAGTCTAATCTTTTGATGGGTAATTTTGTCTTCTTTCCAAATGACACAGATATAAATGAATAAGTAGCTCCGGAATCGAAGAGTACTCTGGTGGGTACGCCATTTATAGGTACAATACCTGTGATTTATCTTTACTTAGTCTACATGCTCATTCAATGTAATTATAACTTAAAAAGTTTCAGTCATACCTGTGACCACATCGGGTGATGCGGCCGCATCCTCGAACGTAACAGCATATACCCGTCCCTGATGGAATTGCTTCTTGGGCTTAGGGCACTCTCTTGCCATATGTCCCGGTTGGTTGCAGTTAAAACACTTCGGGCTTTCAGAATTTGGCTTTGGCTGAGGTTGAGCTGCTGAAGTAGTCTTGGTTGCAGCATTAAAATTTTGAGGACGGAAAGGCTTATACGTCCTGTTATTGCCTCCGTTGTAGGAGTTTCCGGCTGGTCTCTTGATGCCTCTGTTCTGAGTAAGGTAACTCTCCTTCTGGTTCGATTCAATCACTCGAGCAATCTGGACAGCTTCGTTGTAAATTTTCTTCTCTAAGCCCAGAACATTTTCTCTGATGCTTCCTTTTAGTCCCGCGATGAACCTACGGGTTTTGGTATCTTCTTCTTGCATACTAGCCGGTGCAAAGAAAAACAGCTCTTCGTAGCGCTGTTGATATGAGTCTACAGTCATCTGTCCCTGGTACAAGCTCAGGAACTCTTTCTCCATCGAATCTCTGAAGCTTCGTGGAAAATATTTCTCGAAGAATGCTTCTTTATATATTGCCCATGTCAGTAGGGCATGCTTGGTCAGTAAATATATCTTCGTCCATTTCCACCAATGGTGTGCGTCGCCTTTGAGCATGAAGGTGGCACATAGTACTTTCTCTTCCTCTGAAATAGTCATCATGAGGAAGTTTCTCTCCATCTCGTCTATCCAGTGTGCTGGCCACAATGGATCAGACGGCTTGCCGTTGAATTCTCTGGGTTTCATCTTCAAAAGTCTCTCCACTAGCCGGGAGTGATCCAGTTGGTTTTGGGGGTTTGCCCCAAACATATAGGGTGGATAGTGGTAATTCCCTTGAGCTGCTTCCGGTACCTGCACTGGAATCTGTGCAGCCGGTTGTTGAGGTGTCTGATGAGCTGGGTGGTTACCCACCGGGGCTGCACTGGCTTGTCCAGTGTGCATGGGTGCGGCCTGAGTGGCTTGAAACATAATTCCCATGGCGACCTGCATCTGAGCCTGTGCGTGTTGCATTTGCTGCAGCTGCTGTGCCAGGTTCATCACCACTGTTGCTAGCTCTGGTGGTGGAGGTGGCAAATTTGTAGGGTTTTCCGGTTCTTGATTTCCCGGTGCGTAGTTATTCTCTTGACTAGTCTCATCCACTGGTGGTGGTGGTGGGACTGCGTTTTGGGTCTGTCGGGTCACTCTACGTCCAGACATATTTCTTTTCGGTGATTGGTGGTGCCTGAAAATCATCAAATAGGTTAGAAGTCATTTATATTTCATGTAGACACGCTAACCAATAATCAATTCCAATTCTAGCTCATTTTATAAAAAAAATGCTGTCTTTTCTATGCAGGGTCGATGGTGAGGGTCGCTGGTATGTCCGACTCTTAGTTTCTGACCCTGGGAATGACCTGTTCTTCCCGAGAGCTGAGGGTCGATGCGAGGGTCGATGGGTATCCGACCCTCAGTTCCGACCCTTGATTTTCTGTCAGATTCCCGAGAGCCGATGGTCGATGGGAGGGTCGATTCGAGGGTCGATTGTGCTAGTCGAATTGTCCGACCCTCGGACCAAAAATCAGATTTTTAAGATCCGATTCTGGGTTATTTCTCACTATTCCTCCTCCGTTTTGACTCGTCTCTCTTCTCTGAGTTGATACAGTGCTACTCTACTGTTTTGGATCGGTTTGACTCCGGGTTTCAACGTCCACGTCATCACTACAGGTATGTCTTCCCATTTTTACCTGTTTTTAGGTTTCCATTTCTAGGTTTTCGCACGTTTAACTTGTATTTTCCAAATTAAACTTTTTCCAACCGTAAAAATTTGATTTTTATTGGGGGCTTTTGTTATTGGTGTCTCGAGGAACGAAAGCCCTCAAAAATTTTTGAGTTTCATCGGTTGGTTATCGAGAAACTTGAAATTTTCTCTTTTTGCCCTAATTTATCGACATTTTCGATTTTTCTTGAATTTCTTCAAATTGGACATCGTCAGTTAAAATTTCCTACTGCATGTGGGTAGTAGGATATGTTTAAACCTTCGTAAGTCTTTATGCCCACTTGAATGGTGAGAAATGGGGCTTTATGGTCAACTTACGTCGTTATTATATCAAATTTCAGATTTTTATCCTATTAACTCCTTGTTTCCTTTCTCTTTCTTATTTGCAGATACTATGGCTCGTACCAAGGTACCCAAAGTGCGTGATCCACTTCGCTTCCGTTTGAATAAAGCTGAGGCACAGTATGCTGACTATGCCCGTAAGAAAGTGGAAGGGGGTCGCATGGTGAACTTGGCTGAGCTAGCCTTGTTCAATGTAGAGGGAGCATTTGGTGATATGGGGTGGCTCCCTGTCATCACATACGACGCGTGCACATGTCCAGATTTGGTGCGCCAGTTCTATTGTAATCTCCAGGTGGTGGGGAATTACAATGACGTTGAGCATGGTCAGGAGTTGCGCATCACCAGTTACGTCAAGGGGGTGCACATTTCCTTTGATTATCGGCAGCTGGTCGATCTGTTGGGCATTCCCTATGATGGCCCCATGGTGTACTGTGCGCCGGGAGAGCCACAGTTTGTTGAGATGGAGATGAGGGCAGAGATCGACAACCAGTTGCTCCGTCCTGATCGTTGGCAGATGAGAGCTTATTACTTGCATCCAGCTCCACGGGTCTTCTGTAAGATTCTTCAAAGATAATCTGATCCCGCAGAGTGGGCACTATGAGAGGGTGTCTCAGCTGACCCAGATCCTGATATACAGTATATGCACTCGACAGCCCATCTGCCTTCCATACATCAACATGCGGACCATGATTAGTGCTACATTGTCCGGTCATAGGGGTAATCTACCCTATGGACGCATGATTACGATGCTCCTGACCGACTGTCGGGGGTGGATCTGGTAGATGAGAAGATCCAGGAGAAGACCTTCTCGTCGCCTCTAGATTGGGAGGCTATCTACAAGATGGGGCTGCGAGATGCTGAGGTTAGTGATGAGGAGAGGAACATGATGGTGTGCCCTCACACTCGGGTTGAGATGGCTAATGCTGAGGTTGCTGCTGCTACTGCTAGAGCTCGTGTGGATCCGGTCGACGATGACGATCGTATGTATATGGACGTCAACTCGATACCACCGCCTTCACCTACGCATGCGGCTGGAGTTGGTACTTCTTCTGCGGCGGCTCCTGCACCAGAGGTTGGTCCTTCCCATTCGGCTGATCCTTCACTTCCACCTTCAGCCATGATGGAGATGCTGCAGGAGATCAGGGATGCTCAGCGCAGATCTGATCTGAGGATGGATGAGCTATTGGCTGCTCAGCACGCATCAGACGCACGGATGGGAGAGCTCCTATAGGTGCAACGTGCGACTGATCAGAGGATAGCCGGTCTCACGGCTAGTCTACAGACGACCCAGACTCAGATAGCCTGGTTGACTAGAGTCTATGCTGAGGACAACGACAGAGACCGTGAGGCACCGCCTCCTCCTTCGCCTCCAGCTTCCTGAGTGTACTTTTATTTTTCCTTGTACTACAGAGTAACTGTTCGGGTTGTGGACTGTACTCTGCTTTCATTAGGTATATACATCTTGTTTCTCTCTCTAATTGTATGTAACTTGTTTCCCCTTTAATAGATGTATTATTTTCTTTTAAATTTTGTCTCAAACATCACTGGTGCTTACAATGTGTTAATATTACTATTTTTATTTTTATCCTATCTCAGTTCACAATTGTGTTGAATGTATGCTAGTTCAGCGGACAAGGCCTGAGATGCTCTGATACCAAGTTGTCACACCCCAATTCTGCACTATTCAGAATGATGTGATGAACCGCTAATAAACCAACGGTTCAACCAGGATCTCAAATAGGCTATCCCCGCGTTATCTGAACCTCCATACATCCATGTCATAATCAGAGTAAATACACAATAGCGGAAGTCTTATAATAAAATGAATTGAGAAACTAAGATGATATTAATAATTTAATAGCAAATTATTCTGTATCAACCGAGACATAAGTAAATATCAATACAAGTCTTTAATAAATCCAAATAAAGAAACCTACAAAATATCTAATCAAATACACACGAGTTACACTCGCAAGAGGAGTCGTGTGTATCCTCTTCAGCTTAAGCTTCCATCGCTGCCACGTTCCCGTACGCAGACGAATTCACACAATCTTCAACGGTATAACCTGCATCATCAACTAAAAATATTCGACGTCGAGGGGTGAGCACACATCACGGCTCAGTGAGTAGCCAAAACAATGCAACAATACATATGCATGCAAAAAGTCAATTTATATCTTTGGTCCGGTTTAAAGTTTGTAGTATGCAATAGAAAGATTTAGGTAGCCAAAGGTCGCGTTTATTGACCCTGCCTCTATACACGAGTGTGTGACGTTACCCGAAGATCACGTTTATCGTCAACTCACATGCACCCAATCATGAACATTATATAACAAAGGTTACATTTACTGCTATATAGTGTCATACCAACACGTAAGCCCCTATTGGCGATGGCTACAAACTGGACTCGCAACTAACCAATCCTAATGCCAAACAGTGTATCCAAGGCCTCACCCCAGCATCCCTCAGAATGTCCATAGAGATAGAGCTAAGGCCCCCCGGTAGAGTCAGAGACTACAAGGACCGAGACCACCTCCCCTGATACTTTACGACATAATAGTTCTGCTAAAGTAATGACGATACGACGATGTCAATGCACAAGACTTGAGTTAGAGATAGAGCTAAAGTGCTGAGACCCGTCAAAGGTTAACGTTTATTGACGTTCTCATCACACCTCCCCTGATACTCGCTCGCATCAAGCACATCAACCACACACATACAAGCACATGCCTATTCCTATCATCATCATCATCATCATCATGTTATAAACAATAAAGTAAATATGCATGAACAAGTAATAGAAATATTGGATGGCATGCTGTATGCACATTACAAACATATTCGCATAGAATCAAGAATAGCACAGGACTCAAGAAATAGAAAACAGTTTATTATTAACCAATTTAGTTTGGGGTTAAGGTTCCTCACCTTAGCTTGCTATAAGATACTTTTCCAAGCTTTAGAATCCCCTTTACAGTGTTATTATATTGCTAGAAGACCTAACAAAGTCGATAGAATATAATTAGAATTTATTCAGAATTAAAAACTACTCTGTTAACTGAGGGTCGGAGGTAGGGTCGATGCTTGGGTCGATGGGTATCGACCCTTCCCTCTTTCTGGACTTCCCGAATGCTGAGGGTCGATGGTCAGAAATACCTAGGGTCGGATGGCCTATCGACCCTGGGTGCGACCCTTGGTGCACTTTGGTCCAATTCCCTCTTTTAATCCATTCTTCATGTTTGGAATTCTATGGCTTGCTTCTACATTCCGTTCAACATTCATTCCATGGTCTGAAACCATGTATAACCCACCTAGATAGCTTTCATGGACTTTCCTATGGTTTTCCATGAAAACCTAACCATAGCTTGATGGTTTGGGTTTCTCCGAAATCACACTCTCAACAATAACTAGCATAAGGTCTGTAGAAATTCATGGAATTAGTATCCATACCTGAGGAGATAACTTTTCCTCTGAAATTCTTCTCCTTTTTGCTAAGTTCTCTTCCTTCTCTTCCTTCTCCTCTCTTTCTCTCAATTCGATTAGGGTTGTGAAAGGAGTGAAAGTGGCTTAGGGACGTCCTTTAAATAGACTAGGAACATCCTAAATAAGTCCCTCTGAGATTTGAAAAGAATCCCAATCGAAAAATATAGAAATTTCATAATTTCTATATTCGGCAGAATCCGAGGGTCGATGGGAGGGTCGATGATCCCGTCGACCCTAGGGTCTTAAGCTGTCCGACCCTCCCTTCAAAACTGAGGGTCTGACTTTCTGTTTTGGGAGGTCCGACCCTGCTTAGTTGGGTATGCGACCCTTCCCCTATTTTAAGTGTTTTTTAGTCGATTTGATACCTGGGATCTCGATCTCCTTCACGCCCTTGTCCATTTGACTCGACCATAATGGGTAAACCTGGTTCAAGGTGGTAAGACCGGGTTAGATTGACACGGATCTTACAGGACTGCTACGTGAGATTCGGGAGGCTCAGCGTACCATGGATCAGAGGGTAATGGATCTCGCAGCTAGTCTCCAGGTGACCCAGACTCAGGTAGCCTGGCTTACAAGAGTATATGTTGAGGACTATGATCGAGATCGTGAGGTACCTCCTCCTCCAGCACCCCCAGCTTCATGATACCGTTTATTTCTTTTTGCTTTTGTATTACAGAGTAACTGATCGAGTTATGGACCGTACTTTGATTCAGACGTATATTTTTCTTACTCCCATTTGGATATGTATATAAAATTGGTTTTTCATTTACATATGTGCATTATTCTCTTTCTTAGTTTATGTCTCATACAACACAGGTGCTTATGGTGTGTTCTTATTACAGTTTTTAATTTTTATCCTAACTCGGTTCACAACCCTTGTGTAGTATTTTGGTTTAATAGAGTAGAGCCTGAGAGCTCTGATACCAAGCTGTCACACCCCAATTCTGGAGTAACCAGAATAGTGTGATGAACCGTCAATAAATCAACGGTTCAACCAGAATCTCATATAGGCCGTGCCCATCCGATTAAACTAGATACATTCCACAAGCATAATCAGAGTAAATAAACAATAGCGGAAGTCTTTAATATTAAAAAACTGAGTATCTAACAGTGATAGCATAATTAATTATCCAATTATCTCCAAAGTAACTCAAAATATAAAATAAAATAAATTAATCAATTACATGTTCCGATAACCAAATAACTAAACTAATAAAAAACACATGAGTTGCACTCACACGACGGATCATGCGCCTCTTCCATAACTTCCACGTCCATCGCCGCTACATATCCATTCGTTGGCGTATTCATATAATCTTCCACAATAGGACCTACTTCAAGAACTAAAAATATTCAACGTCGAAAAGGTGAGCATACATCACGGCTCAGTGAGTCAACAAAACAATGCAACAAACATATGCATGCATTCAATTCATATCTTTGGTCTGGTTTTTAAGTTTGCAATGTGCTATAGAAAGGTTTGGTGGCCCCCTTACGTCTATACACCAGTGTGTGAATCCGTCCAATGGATCAAACACCATTGCCATCCCACATGCACCCACCATGGAATAGAGATAGAGCTAAAGTGTCTGGATCAAATACCGCCAACACTTCCCCTGATGCCCTACCCATACCAATACGTAAGCCCCTATTGGCGAGGGCTTACAAACTGGGCTCGCAACTAACCAATCCTAATGCCAAACAGTGTATCCAAGGCCTCACCCCAGCATCCCTCAATACATCCATAGAGATAGAGCTAAGGCCCCCCGACAGAGTCAGAGACTACACGGTCCGAGACCACCTCTCTTGATGCCCTACGACGTATAAGTTCTGCTAAAGTAATGGCGATACGACGATGTCAGTGGGCAAAACTTAAGTAGAGATAGAGCTAGAGTCTGGTGACGAGGTCGAAGACCACCATGCCACGTCTTCCCCCTGATGCTCCACTCACATCCAATATACCAACCACACACATACATTCACATGCATATTCCTAGCATCATCATCATCATCATGTTATAAATAAACAGAATTAAATATGCATGAACAGTAATAGCATGAATATTGGATGACATGTGAGATGCACATTACAAGCATACAAGCATAGAATCAATCATGGCGTTGGACTCAATTAAGTTAATAGTTTTTTATTATCCAATTAGTTTAGGTCTTGTTCCCTCACCTTTGATCGATGTATGTTCCTCTTCCAAGCTTTGTAAATCACTTTTGGGCCACTTGAAAACCTAATAAATTTATGGATTCTAAGTTAGAGTTCATATCCATTAATTACAGTGTTTAAATATCCCATCTGGAATCAATTAGACCTCCAGAAGCTGAGTAGTCGCAGGTATGGCTGCACCTGTGGTCTTAGTTTCTGCGACCACAAGGTGTGTAGTCGATACGTATGGTCGCATATCATGCGACCACATACATGTGACCACACCCTCCCTGGAAACTTCCCGAGGGCGTGTGGTCGACACATGTGCCTCGTGTGGTCAACCATAGCTGCGACCACACGAGTGTTTGGTCAACTTTCATTTTCAGTCTAACCCCTTCATGATTTTATTCCTTGAACTATCACTAGAGTCCTTCCTATGATTGATTTATGGCCTTAATTTTATATTTTTCACAATTATCTACTCTAACCTATTCTTCATGGATTTCCTTTGAGTTTTTGTCTATGGGTCTCATGGTTGAGATCCTACTTTGAATCAATACTTCCTCCATGATTTATTCTAGGCATTCAACTAATGTAGGGATGATTCCATACCTTAAACTTGCTGAAGAATCAGAGCTCTCTCTGAAATTCCTTCTCTTAGTCTTCCTCTTCAATTCTCCTTCTCTTCCTCCTCCCCTCTTTCTCTCTCTTTCAGTTTGAGTTCTAAAATAATGAAAGAGGCTAAGGGACGTCCTATATATAGAGGAAAACCCTCCACATAGAGTCCTACTTTGATTAGGAAAGAACCCCCTTCAGATTAGGAAGGTTTCCTAATCAGGGAGTCGGTTATAACATCGTGTGGTCACACGTGGTGTAAGACCCGCACTCCATGAACCCGATCTAAACCTTGATTTCATGTCGTAACAGGTCTTCCAATCATCACCGGGCCAGACGGGATGAGCGGATGATTACCAGGTATGAAATCGGACCAAAACGGACCAAATTAAGTATGATTTAGTCATACCGGTCGATGGTACCGGTCTTGGCATTGGTACCGGTCGACCAGTATAGTCAGCAGACTACCAAGATCCAGAATCGAATCTCTGCGGGTCCTACTTTCCAAATTCCGAACCCTAGGACTTTTCTAATCCTAGGAGGCTTCCTAAACCTAAACCTAGCTTATATAAACCCCTCTAAACCTCCTAAAATCCCTTCCATTGATCCTCAAAAACCCTAGAAAGGAGAAAGAGGCTGAAGAAGGAGGAGAAGCTAGGAAGAGCCGATATTGCTATTCGACGAAGAACACCTTACCGCCAGTTGACGGTGAGTGCTTAAACCTTCTTTTACATTATGACTCTAAGATTATGACTCTAGTATGGTTAGGTTGCTTTGATCAATACCATGCAAAGCAGGTATTGATCTAAAACCCTATTTTTCCGATCAACGCTATTTTAGGAAGAAGACCATCAAAGCTAGGACTTGAATGGAGTTAAAAAGAACTCTAACTCAGTGCTCAGACCTAGAATGTGTAGGAGAAACCCTAGGATCAATAGGGTATGATCGACGGCAGTCGAGAACCGGACTTATGGTCTTCCGGAGACATACAAATCAACTATACCGGTTGCACCCTGTGCGACCGGTACTACGACCGGTACCTTTCGGGGGCTGGTCTGTGGGGATCGGCTGACCATACCAATCGCAGGGTTCCCCACAGTGCTGTGACCGGTACTGTGACCAGCAGCTCTGTGAGATATATTTTATAATATCATTGGTTTTTCGACCAACATGAAACCTAAGGAAAACTATTCTAACTAAACCCTAATATTGTATAGGACTTTGTGATAGCACGTTTGGATCTTGCGACGTGGAGCAAGCTATCAAACGAGCGTCAGGTAAGGGAATCAGACCTAAACCCTAATAATCTAATGGACAGTAAACCATTGTTAATAACTATGATTCTGTGGATTGATGTTTGTGCATACTCACATGTCATCCTTTACTTTCAGTTATTATTATTGTTCATGCATACTCGCTATGCTAGGATGTGATTGTTAGGCATGTGATTGTTTTCGTTGGTTTGTGAAATGGGAAGAGCCTGGGGTCTGGGATCATTCCTCACACTAGCACCTTTTCGTAGTATTCTATCTTAGCATGCTTGGTGCGGGTAGGGCATCAGGGGGAGGACGTGGCACTGTGGTCTCCGGCCTGGCCACCAGACTCTAGCTCTATCTCTATGCCATAGGGAGTTATGTTGGGATAGGGTCTATCTTTCGTATTGTTCTGTCTTAGCATGCTTGGTGCGGGTAGGGCATCAGGGGGAGGACGTGGTACTGTGGTCTCTGGCCTGGCCACCAGACTCTAGCTCTATCTCTATGCCGTAGGGAGCTGTGCTGGGATAGGGCCTACTGTGATGACATATAGGATTGGTTAGTTGCGAGCCCAGTTTGCAAGCCCTCACCAATAGGGGCTTACGTGTTGGTATGGGTAGGGCATCAGGGGAGGTGTTGGTGATGTTGATCGGAACGCCTTAGCTCTATCTCTATTCTATGGTGGGTGCATGTGGGACGGCAATGGTGTGATCTACTGGGCGGCTTCACACACTCGTGTATAGAGGTGCGGTGGTCGCCAATCCTTTCTATAGCACATTGCAAACTTGAACCAGACCATAATATAATATGATTGTTACTCATGCATATAAATGTTACATTGTCTGATTGTCTTACTGAGCTAAGTTGTGAGCTCACCCTTGTATATACACCAATTTTAGATGTTGATGCAGGTTACACGGTGGATGAATACATGAACGTGTTGGCATACGGAAGCGTAGCTGCTCTGGACGTGCAGGCAGGAGAGGACGAGCATGACGCTTCATGCGAGTGCCCTTTCTGCGTGTATCTCTAGGATTTTTCTTTATTTGTTTCGGTTATTTTCGGTTGACATTAAAGTGATGTAAAGATATTTATTTATGTTTGAGAATTTAGATAATTGAATATTTATTTAAATCTATCAATAGATGCTCAATTCATTTTATTTAAAGACTTCCGCTGTATTTATTATATTCTGATTGTGGTTATGTGCAATGATTTGTATGAGTGGACACGGTCTTATTGAGTTCCTGGTGTGAGCCGTTGGTTCAGTGACGGTTCACTCACAAAAGGGTTCAGCTAGAATTGGGGTGAGACAACTTAGTATCAGAGCTCTTAGGCTCTGTCCAACAGACCATATTACACTTAACTTAGTCGATGAACTGAGATAGGAAAATTTAAAAGCCTTAATAAGAACAATGTAAGACCCGCACTCTAAAAACCCAGTCTAAACCTTGGTTTTGTGTCATGACAGGTCTTCCGATCATCACCGAGCCAGACGGGGCAAGCGGATAACTAACAGGTACAAAATCGGACCGAAGTCAACCAATTATACCTGATTTTAGGTATACCGGTCGATGGTACCGGTCTTGGTACCGGTCGACCGGTATGGCCTGCGCAGCTATGTGTGGGAATCTGGAAATTGGTCTCTACGGGTCTCGCTTTTCTGATTTCGAATCCTAGAAGTTTCCTAATCCTAGTAGGGTTACTAAACCCTATTTCTAGCCTATAAATACACCCTTAAGCCTCCTCAAATCCTTTCCATTGTCTCTCACAAACCTTAGAGAAGAAAAAGAGGTGGAAAAGGAGAAGGAGCTAGGAGGAAGAAGAAGGAGCCGCCATTACCATTGGACGAAGCTCACGCTACGCCTGTCAATGGTAAGTGTTCGAATCAATCTTCTTATCCTATATTACTTGTGTGGGTGGATCAATACCATGCAAAGTAGGTATTGATCTAAAACCCTAATTTGGCCATTAAACCCTAAGTTGCCGTCAAACCCTAGATTTGAGTTTCGAGATGATATTCATTGAAATAAGACTTGAATCAGTTGGGGATAACTCTAACTCAAAGCCTAGACTTAGAATGGATAGGAGAAACCCTGAAAATCCATGGAGGGTGATCGTCGGTAGTCGAAAAACCCATGTATGGTCTTCCGGAGACATACCGGTCGACTATACCGGTTGCACATAGTGCGACTGGTATGTTGCGACCGCTACCTCTCGGGAGGTTATCTGTGGGGACCGGCTGACCATACCGGTCTCTAATCTTTTCCACAGAGCTGCGACCGGTACATGCCACCGGTCAGCTCTGTGAGGGCATTTGTAACCCTGTTGGTTTCCGATCAACATGAGACTCTAAGAATGTTATTTTAATGAAACCCTAATAATATTGTAGGACTTTGTGACTTATCGTTTGGACCTTGCGACGTGGAGCATGTTATCGAACGAGCGTCAGGTAAGGGAATCTGACCTAAACTTAATAATTAATGGATAGTAAATCGTTGTTAATCATTGAATATCTATGATGTGATGTTTATGCATATTCACATGCCATCCTTTACTTTCAGTTATTATTACTGTTCATGCATTGATAGGATGTGATTGTTAGGCATGTGATTGTTTTCGTTAGTGTGTGGAGTGGGGCATGGGCCTGGGATCGCTCTTCACACTAGCACCTTTTGTAGTATTCTGTCTTAACATGCTTGGTACGGGTGGGGTATCAGGGGAAGGTCGTGGTACGATGGTCTCCGATATTGATGTTGTCCCGGCCATTGTTATGTGGTACTGTGGATTCCGAGTCGACGCTGGCTTGTCCACGATGCTTTAGCTCTATCTCTATGCCGTAGGGAGTTATGTTGGGATAGGGTCTACCTGCGTTATGTTTCTATCCTAGTGAATTAGTTGCGGATAGGGCATCAGGGGAGGTGTGGGAATGCCTTAGCTCTATCTCTATGCCGTAGACGGCTGTGCTGAGATAGAGCATACATTGATGACATATAGGATTGGTTAGTTGCGAGCCCAGTTTGCGAGCCCTGGCCAGTAGGGGCTTAGGTACTGGTATGGGTAGAGTATCAGGGGAGGTACGTGGGTATCTTAGCTCTATCTCTATTCCATGATGGGTGCATGTGGGTCAATGGGGGTGTGATCCATGAGGTGCCACACACTCGTGTATAGAGGTGCGGGGGCCACCAAACCTTTCTATAGCACATTTGCAAACTTAAAACCAGACCACAGCATAAAATTGATTGTTACTCATGCATAATATTGTGAAACTGTCTGATTGTCTTACTGAGCTGTGTTGTGAGCTCACCCTTTGTGTACACATTGTTTTTAGATGTTGATGCAGGTTATACTGTTGATGATTACATGAACGCTCCGGCGTATGGAGGTGTGGCTGCTTTGGATGTCCAAGCAAGGGAAGACGAGCATGATGCTTCATGCGAGTGCCCTTTCTGTGTGTACTTGTGATGGATTTTTATTTAGTTGTTTCAGTTATTTTCGTTTGATATTAAGGGATGTAAAAGATATTTATTTTATGTGTTTGAATTTGGATAATGGGATATTTATTTAAATTATCAATAGATAATCAGTTCATTCTATTTAAAGTCTTCCGCTGTAATATTTATATTCTGATTGTTGATTATGTGTAATGGTTTGTATGGGTGGACACGGCCTATTCGAGATCCTGGTGTGAACCGTTGGTTCAATGACGGTTCACTCACACCATTCTGGTTGGATCAGAATTGGGGGTGACAAACACACCTTAAGCACTTGTTTGATGCTTGAGACTATATAAGGAAGAGCATAACATACTATATTAAATGTGGAATTAATAAATACATATGCTCTAGATAGGCAAAACCATAAACTTCTATTAAAACATTAAAGAGTGATAAGTTGAAAGTGCTACAGGGTACGGTCCACAAGTCGGACAGTTACCCTATTATATAAACTATACTGTGATGAGAGGAAAAAATAAGAACTCTATCATGGGGTTGGGGGCATAGGAGGAATAGGGTCGACAATATCATAATCTCGCTTATAGGCGACCCTGAGCCAGTGTACCTGCTCCTGAGTGACTCTAAGGCTGCGAGCCAAGTGCCCCAAGTCACGGCTCATCTCACGTTGAGCGTCCCTGATCTCCGTGAACATACCCATCATAGTGTCGGGAGGAGGCTGAGATGGTCCCGCTACATATGTGGGTTGTGGTACTGGCGCTAGAACATCCTCCATCTAATCATCGCCACCCTCATCATCACCCTCTGCCTCTGCTCATGAGCAGCATTGGCTACTGCTGTTGCTGCTACCGTGGTTGCTACCCTCCTGAGTGGGCAAGGATGAGCCTCTAAGTCCTCATCGCTGATCGGCAGGTTATCCATCTGCATCCGAAGAATGGCATCCCAGTCGATGTCCAAAGTCATAGTATCCTCAACGACGATCTCACCCCTCATGTCCACTCGTAATCGCCGCAGAAAAGTGGTGATGAGTCGACCGTATGGAAGGTTGCTGGCCTGACCGGGCAGAGTAGCCTGATGCATGGTCCTGATGATGATGTAGGGAAGACAGACCCGCTCCCCAGTGCAGATGCAGTAGGTCAAGTATTGAGTGAGCTGAGACAACTCACTGTAATGGCCGCTTTGAGGCACAATGTTGTGCTGGATGATGCGACTGTATACCCGAGGCACAGGCCTCAAACTAGTAGCCTTCATGGGCGCTCCAGGGTTAAGTAGCTGCTCCAAGATCTCCTGGCACAGATCGTCTGTGAGAAAGCCCTTCATCTTAGGGGCACAGTAGACCAAGTTCCCATCATTGGGAATCCCTAGGAGATCGGCGAGCTGGTGAGTGTCAAAAGAGATGGGGACACCTTTGACATAGCTAGTTAGGCGAAGTGCCCGACATTGGTTGAAGTCATTGACATCTCCATCTATCTCCAGATTGGCATAGAAATGCTAGACAAGGTTGGGGCTGGTGGTTACGATATAGGTGATGACAGGCAACCAACCAAGCCTGCCAAAAGCGGCATCAACGTCAAACCGCTGTAACTGCTCCAGGTTTGCCCGTCGTCTTGACTCAATATTTTTCTCCTCGAACCAGGGAAAGCAGGCTTGCGCCGCCTCAGAACGAAACCACTGCTCATCGAGTTGTGGAACAAGTGGATGAGGAAGGTGCATGCCAAGACCGTATGAGCATTTACCGGCACCTCTGCGCGGAGCCATTGAAACTGCAAAAAACAAAGACAAATAATGAGAAATTGTTAGAATTTTTAGAAATTTCGGCAGCATAACGATAGTAAATTAAGCAAAAGCCTCAAACTCACCCAAAACCTTACGTAACCCCCAAACACTTCATGGAATCCAAACATTCATCAAAACAACAAGAAATTTAGGAATTTTCAGAAAAATTTGATTTTTGGCAAAAACCTAGGTTAAAAACATAAAAATTTGATTTTTTCAAAAACCATTTGGTGGAACCTCAAATTGGTTGAGGGCTTCTGCTCATAGAGGTCCCTAAACCCTTTCTAAGCCGAAGGAAGAGAGTTCCTACGGTTGGAAATTCCTAAACAAAGAAAAACACTAGTTTTGGGCTTGGAACCAAAGAGAAACGATATAAAAATGATGAATGGAAGGAAGAAACTTACTTGGAGGCAATGTTCTAAGTCTTGATCGGAAGAAAATGACTTCTAAGATCACCGGTCGAACTGTAGCAACTCAAGAGCCAGAGAGGAATCGCCACCGGAGAGGAAGAAGGAAAAGAAAAGTGAGAAAAATCTCACTTTTTGCGACTTTAAAGAGGAATTTGGGCATACCGGTTGATGGTTTTGCCCATACCGGTCAACCGGTACCTCTCGGTCAGGAAAGAGATCCTGACCGATCGACTATACCGGTCGCGCTATACCCTACAGGGCAACGACCGATATATCGATCGGTACCTCTCGGTCAGGAGGGGATCCTGACCCGTCGACTAGACCGGTCGCCCTACATACTATAGAGTAGTGACTGGTATGTTGCGACCAGTCAGCCATAGGAAGCCAGAAAAATTTTTGGAAAAATTTTAAAAATTACAATTTTAAGTTTCCATTTCGATTATTCGCCTTGCAATTGTTAAAGACTAACATGATTATTCGACTGTACCTCATATGTTATGTCTTCATCTCAGATCCAAACAGGTTAGTCTGGGATGGTAGGCGAAAATGGTCGAAGAGGATCACGAAAGCGTCACCACTCTAGGGTGCACCAAGCTGAGGAAAATATGGAAACTGGTTACGTTGAAGAGCAAAACCAGAACCCGGAAAGTGGAGAAGGGCAGATCCCTAGGGCACCGACAAACTTGCCAGGCCCTCCTCACACTAACTCGGAGACGATTGTCACAAATTTGATTTATCAAATGAAAGCTCAACAGAAGACGTTCCTGGATGAGATGCTGAAGATGTTCAGGCCACCAGGATATATCCCCATAGAAGGCACACCTGAACATAGGGGAAATAACACCACACGGCCAATGGATGGTAGCTCTGGGCCAATGGACCAAGGACAGAATCTACAACCACCACACCAATTTCCATCGTCGTCTGCCTATCACGGAGTCTACCCATACCCACTACCATGGTACAGAATGAATGCACAGGGGCAGAATGACCTAAGCCGAGCGGTGGATAGGTTTTTGAAGCTGAAACCCCCTACTTTCACAAGGAAACCAGGGAAACCACTGTGGCCTGAATAGTGGTTTGCTGAGATGGAGAAGAATTTCCTTCTGAAGACTTGTACCGAGGATGAGAAGGTTTTGTTTGCCACGCACATGCTCAAGGAAGATGCAAATGCCTGGTGGAATTCTACTCGGTCATACTTAGAGGTAAAGCACACTCAGATCGGTTGGGCAATATTCAAGGGAGCTTTCTTCGATAAATATTTTCCAAAGAGCTTCAGAGATCAAATGGAGAAGGAATTCCATAACCTGGAGCAATCTCAATCGACTGTTGATGCTTACCAGCAAAGGTATGAAGAGTTATTTTTCTTTGCACCGGTAAGCATGCAAGAAGAAGAAACCAAGACTCGTAGGTTCACCATGGGATTACGAGGAAGCATTAGAGAGCACGTCGTGGGTCCGGAGAAGAAAGTTTATAATGAGGCTGTGCAGATTACCAGAGTAATTGAATCCAGTCAAAGAGACAGCTTCTTTACTCAAAATCGCGGACTGAAGAGGCCTGCTACTGAGACTTCAGGTGGAGGCAATACTAGATCATTCCGCCCATACAGGGCTCAGTCCACTGTGGTGCTTACAAGGAACGCTACTGCACCACCACCGACACAGTTCACTGGACAGAACCAAAACGTTAAATGTTTTAACTGTCAGCAACTGGGTCATATTGCAAGGACTTGCACTCTACCTAGGAAGCAACCTCCATAGCAAGGAAAGGTATTCGCAGTCACCACTGAAGAGGCAGCCGCATCACCTGATGTGGTTACTGGTATGATTCTATCCCTTCCTATTTGTTTTACTGTTGTTGTGTTTGAGCATGTAGAACTAAGGGATAACTAAATGTCAGGGACTGTAAATATAGCTGGTATACCTGCCAGAGTACTCTTTGACTCTGGGACCACGCACACCTTCGTTTCTATTTCTTTTGGCAAGCGAATGGAATTTCTTGTCAAGTGTTTGAACCCAAGCTTGATAGTTCGCTCTCCATTGGGAGTCGAAGTGGCATTGACTGAATATTATGGGCCGTGTACAGTGAGTATTGAGGGCCGAAACCTAGAAGCAAATCTAGTTCAACTCGAGATGACAGACTTTGACGTCATCTTGGGAATGGATTGGCTAGGCCATCATTCAGCTAGCTTATTATGTGGTGAAAGGAGACTTGTGCTTAAAGATGAGAAGGGCAAGGAGTTTAGCTTCACTGGGACCAAGTTACCTAGGAAGCAGAAGCTGATCCTCTTCGCCCTAAAAGCTAAGAGATGCCTAGAGAAGGGAGGAGTAGGGTATTTAGTGTCTGTGGTCGACATCACTGCTGAGGTGCCAAGGATGGAAGATCTAGATGTGGTACGAGAGTTTCCAGATGTGTCTCCAAAAGATCTCCTAGGTCTACCTCCAGACAGGGCTACAAAGTTCGTGATAGACCTGATGTTAGGGTCGGCACCGGTGTCTAAAGCACTGTACAGGATGGCCCCCTACCGAATTAAAGGAGTTGAAGACCCAATTATAAGAACTACTAGATAAAGGTTTCATACGACCAAGCATATCGTCATGGGGAGCACCTGTATTGTTCGTCAAGAAGAAGGACGATAGTGTACGGCTATGTATTGACTACCGAGAGCTAAACAAGTTAACCATCAAGAATCGATATCCTTTGCCTAGGATCGATGATATGTTCGATCAGTTACAGGGTGCAAAGGTTTTCTCGAAGATTCATCTCAGATCAGGGTATCACCAATTGAAGATCAAGGCCAGAGATATTCCAAAGACTACTTTCAGGACAAGGTATGGGCATTATGAGTTTCTGGTAATGTCATTCGGGTTGACTAACGCTCCAGCGTCGTTCATGGAACTGATGAACTGAGTGTTTCATGACATGTTGGACACTTCGGTCATCGTATTCATCGACGACATATTGGTCTACTCAAAGGACAGGGAGGCTCATGCAACACATTTGAGAGCAGCCCTACAACGGTTGAGAAGGGAGAAGCTTTATGCCAAGTTTATGAAATGTGAATGTTGGCTGAAGGAGGTGGCTTCCTTGGGCCACGTAGTATCTGAAGATGGTATCAAGGTAGATCCAAGTAAGATAGCTGCTATAGTAGGATGGGAAGCACCAAAATCAGTTGCGGAGATTCGTAGTTTCCTTGAATTGGCTGGTTACTATAAAAGATAAATGAAGACTATTCAAGGATCGCCGTTCCACTTACCAGACTAACCAAGAAAGGAGAAAAATTTATATGGTCAGATGAGTCCGAGAAATGCTTTCAGACTTTGAAGTTAAGACTAGTCTTTGCACCTATCTTGACCATCCCAGCATCAGGCATACCGTTTACCTTATATACGGATGCCTCAGGGTTGGGTCTTGGATGTGTATTGATGCAAGGAGAACAGGTGATTGCCTACGCATTAAGACAGTTGAAAGAGCATGAGAAGAATTATCCTACACATGATTTGGAGTTAGCAGCGGTTATACATGCAATCAAGACTTGGAGACACTACCTTTACGGTGAAAAGTTTCAGATTAAGTCAGATCACAGGAGCTTAACCTATCTTTTCACTCAGAAGGACCTGAATATGAGACAGAGGAGATAGCTGGAACAATTAAAAGATTATGATTGTGACATTCAGTACCATCCGAGTAAGGCAAATGTTGTGACTGATGCCTTAAGCAAAAAGTGGGCATTGAAACCTGAGGCAAGACCAAGTACAAATGCTGCATTGTGTGCTGCAACCTCAAGCTCAATAGAGAATGATGAAGAGAACATATTAGAGACTGTAAGAGATCCAGTGGAACAGAGCTTAATTCATAAGTTTACTTTGATGTTTGCAGCTCTGAAGATCTCATCGGATCTAATAGATGAAGTCAAAGTAGCAATCCTACAGGATCCACATCCCAAGATTGTGTAAGAAGACCTGGAGAAGGGTAAAAGTAATCCTGACTTCACCTTGGATTCAGATAGGGTACTCAGGTATTGTGGACGATTATGCATATCTGAGAGTGAGGACTCCAATATCAGAGATAGAGTTATGACAGAAGCTCATTACACTCCATATTCGGTACATCCAGGAAGCACCAAAATGTACCATGATTTAAGAAGATTATATTGGTGGAGGCGTATGAAAGCGGATATAGCTCGTTCCGTATTCCAATGTCTAAATTGTCAGCAAGTTAAAGCAAAAAGGTAGAGACCCGCAGGTTTGCTACAACCACTACCAAAACCTGCATGGAAGTGGGATTGCATCACAATGGATTTCGTCACTGGCCTACCCTTGACACCAAGGTCGGTGGATGTAGTTTGGGTTATAGTTGATCGACTTACCAAGACAGCTCGATTCATTGCGGTTAGACCTCAGTATACCATGGAGAAGCTGGCCAAGCTATATGTAGATAATATAGTCAGACTTCATGGCATCCCATAGAGTATAGTATCTGACAGAGATCCCCATTTTACATCAAAGTTCTGGGAAGGATTACAGAAAGCTATAGAAACCAAGTTGAAGTTTAGTACAGCTTTTCACCCTCAGACGGACGGGCAGTCAGAACTAACTATTCAAATTTTAGAAGATATGCTCGGAGCTTATGCCCTAGATTTCAAAGGAGCTTGGGACGAGAATCTATCGCACATCGAGTTCGCTTATAACAATAGCTACCAGGCTACAATTCAGATGGCGCCATATGAGGCACTCTATGGGAAGAAATGTCGTAAACCTCTGTTATGGAATGAGGTAGGAGAAAGAAGAATTGTAGGACCAGAGTTTATCGAAAAAACTTGTCGAGTGACTGATCAGATCAAGGAAAGAGTGAAGACAGCTCAAGTTTGACAGAAGCACTATGCGGATAACCGACGTCGAGATCTGAAGTTTACAGTGGGTGACAAAGTATTCTTGAAGATATCACCTGTGCGAGGTCTGAAACGGTTCGGTAAGAAGGGAAAGCTATGTCCCAGGTTCGTGGGACCATACGAGATTTTGACTAGACGTGGTAATGTGGCATATCAACTGGCTTTACCACCATCCATGTCAAGCGTTCATGATGTGTTCCATGTATCTTTATTGAAGAAGTATGTCAGGATCCATCGCACATCTTGACAGCAGACCCACCAGACTTGACAGAGGACTTAACATTTGAAGTAATACCTGTGATGCTCACAAGCCGAAAGGTACAATGCCTTCGAAGCAAGGATATCTACTATGTGAAAGTGCATTGTAAAAGCCAAGATGGGGAAGAAATTACTTGGGAGAAAGAGAACGTAATAAGAAAGGAATACCCTATCCTATCTTTGATGACGTTCAAATTTACGTTAAATTTCTTTTAGGGTGGGGTTGTGAACCTAATGCAAATTTCGAGGTCAAAATTTCTTTTAAGGGTGGGGGAGTTGTAAGACCCACACTCCATGAACCCGATCTAAATCTTGATTTCATGTCGTAACAGGTCTTCCAATCATCACCGGGCCAGACGGGACGAGCGGATGACAACCAGGTATGAAATTGGACCAAAATGGACCAAATTAAGTATGATTTAGTCATCCCGGTCGATAGTACCGGTCTTGGCATTGGTACCGGTCGACCGGTATAGTCAGCAGACTACCAAGATCCAGAACCGGATCTCTGCGGGTCTTACTTTCCAAATTCCAAACCCTAGGACTTTTCTAATCCTAGGAGGCTTCCTAAACCTAAACCTAGCCTATCTAAACCCCTCTAAACCTCCTAGAATTCATTCCATTGATCCTCACAAACCCTAGAAAGGAGAAAGAGGCTGAAGAAGGAGGAGAAGCTAGGAAGAGCCGATATTGCTATTCGACGAAGAACACCTTACCGCCAGTCGATGGTGAGTGCTTAAAAGTTCTTTTACATTATGACTAGGATTATGACTCTAGTATGGTTAGGTTGCTTTGATCAATACCATGCAAAGTAGGTATTGATCTAAAACCCTATTTTGCCGATAAACCCTATTTTTGCCGACAAACCCAAATCTAGTCGGTAAACCCTAGAATTGAGTTCTAGGAAGAAGACCGTCAAAGCTATGACTTGAATGGAGTTGGAAGCAACTCTAACTCATTGCTCAGACCTAGAATGTGTAGGAGAAACCCTAGGATCAATAGGGGATGATCGACAGCAGTCGAGAACCAGACGTATGGTCTTCCGGAGACATACCAGTCGACTATACCGGTTGCACCCTGTGCGACCGGTACTGCGACCGGTACCTTCCGGGGGCTGGTCTGTGGGGACCGGCTGACCATACCGGTCGCAGGGTTCCCCACAGTGCTGTGACCGGTACTGTGACCGGTCAGCTCTGTGAGATATATTTTGTACTATCGTTGGTTTTCTGACCAACATGAAACCTAAGGAAAACTATTCTAACTAAACCCTAATATTGTATAGGACTTTGTGATAGCACGTTTGGATCTTGCGACGTAGAGCAAGCTATCAAACGAGCGTCAGGTAAGGGAATCAGACCTAAACCCTAATAATCTAATGGACAGTAAACCATTGTTAATAACTATGATTCTATGGGTTGATGTTTGTGCATACTCACATGTCATCCTTTACTTTCAGTTATTATTATTGTTCATGCATACTCGCTATGCTAGGATGTGATTGTTAGGCATGTGATTGTTTTCGTTGGTGTGTGGAATGGGAAGGGCCTGGGGTCTGGGATCGTTCCTCACACTAACACCTTTTCGTAGTATTCTATCACCTTTTCGTAGTATTCTATCTTAGCATGCTTGGTGCGGGTAGGGCATCAGGGGGAGGACGTGGCACTGTGGTCTCCGGCCTGGCCACCAGACTCTAGCTTTATCTCTATGTCGTAGGGAGTTATGTTGGGATAGGGTCTATCTTTCGTATTATTCTATCTTAGCATGCTTGGTGCGGGTAGGGCATCAGGTGGAGGACGTGGTACTGTGGTCTCCGGCCTGGCCACCAGACTCTAGCTCTATTTCTATGCCGTAGGGAGCTGTGCTGTGATAGGACCTACTGTGATGACATATAGGATTGGTTAGTTGTGAGCCCAGTTTGTAAGCCCTCGCCAATAGGGGCTTACGTGTTGGTATGGGTAGGACATTAGGGGAGGTGTTGGCGATGTTGATCGGAACGCCTTTGCTCTTTCTCTATTCCATGGTGGGTGCATGTGGGATGGCAGTGGTGTGATCTACTGGGCGGCTTCACACACTCGTGTATAGAGGTGCGGTGGCCACCAATCTTTTCTATAGCACATTGTAAACTTGAACCAGACCATAATATAATATGATTGTTACTCATGCATATAAATGTTACATTGTCTGATTGTCTTACTGAGCTAAGTTGTGAGCTCACCCTTGTATATACACCAATTTTAGATGTTGATGCAGGTTACACGGTGGATGAATACATGAACGCGTCGGCATACGGAGGCGTAGCTGCTCTAAACGTGCAGGCAGGAGAGGACGAGCATGACGCTTCATGCGAGTGCCCTTTCTGCGTGTATCTCTAGGATTTTTCTTTATTTGTTTCGGTTATTTTCGGTTGACATTAAAGTAATGTAAAGATATTTATTTATGTTTGAGAATTTGGATAATTGAATATTTATTTAAATCTATCAATAGATGCTCAGTTCATTTTATTTAAAAACTTCCGCTGTATTTATTATATTCTGATTGTAGTTATGTGCAATAATTTGTATGAGTGGACACGGTCTTATTGAGATCCTGGTGTGAGCTGTTGGTTTAGTGACGGTTCACTCACACTTCTGGTTCAGCCAGAATTGGGGTGTGACACGTGGGGTTGTAGGATCCGTTAACCACACGTCCCAAATCTACGACCACACGTCCCAAAAAATAGTGGTCTCATTATTCTGAGGTGTGGTCGACCCCACCTGTTTAGGTATGCGACCATACGCTCCTAATTAGATGATTTTGGGTTCAATTTCATACCTAGCCTTGTAGTTTCTTCACGCATTTGGTCCGCTTGGTCCGACCATGATAGGAAGACCTGATACAAGGTGGTAAAACCGGGTTAGTATGATACGGGTCTTACGTTGGCTTTCTTGACCATTACAACATTGGATACTTTCTTAACCATTACAACATTTGATACCCATTGTGGGTATTTGACCTCTTTTATAAACCCTGCTGTAAGAAGCTTGTCGACTTCAACTTTAATTGTGGTTTCTCTCTCTGACGGGAAGTTGAGCTTCTTTTGCTGAACCGGCTTGAACTAGGGATCGATCTCCAGGTGGTGTTCCCTGATCTCTCAGGGGATGCCCGACATCTCCGACGTTGTCCAAGCAAATACATCGAGATTTTCTCAGAGGAAGGCAATGATTTCGTCTTACTGTTCCTTGGGTAATGACGACCCGATTTAAAAATACCTCTTTGGATTCTCCTCAAAAATTGGGACGTGTAGTAGGTCCTCTACTAGGGACCCACGGTCCTGCTCCAAGTCATCTCTCATATCTTCAATTTGAATAGGGCCTATGAGTTTGTCGTCATTGGCATCCAAATCCATTGCGTAACAGCTACGAGATAGCTTTTGGTCTGCTTTGCAGCACCCTATCCCTTGTGTAGTTGGAAATTTTACAGTCAAATAGTAGGTTGAGATACATGCTCAAGAAGATTGAGACCTGGTCTACCAAGGATGACATTATAGCTGGAAGGGACGTCTACTACCAAATAGGAGAGAGAGAGCGTGGTCCTTCTGGGTTTGTTTTTGACCCTCGTTTCTAGGATTATTGCACCTTTGACTTTGACGATGTCGCCAGAGAAGCTGATAAGAGAGAATTTTATTGGAGTAAGTCGCCTTTCATCCAGGCGAATTGCTTTGAAGGCGTGGAAGAATAATATATCTGCCGAGCTGCCCGTACCCTTTCCATGTCATTGGGTTTATCGATCATCATGGAGATCACAATGGCATCTTTATGGGGTAATTCAACACCGGTGAGGTCTTCATCAGAAAAAGGTTATGCTATTGCTGTATTTATAAGGCGTGGAGGAGCTTGCTGATTGGCATTCCTGCCTTGCGTATGACCTTTTGCTATTCGTGGATGTGTTGTCAGTTGTGGGTCCCCCTATAATCGCCCCAGAATAGCATGCTGGCTTGATCCATAGTATTTCCATCTTGTATATTTGCGCTCTTGCAAGGAATGGCAGGTATTCTTTTGTGGGATTCCAACTCTATTCTTTGATGGACTCGGGGTTTGCTCTGACTTATTTTGGACTGCAAACTTTTCCTCTTTTGTTTGATGCTCATGCCATAGGGTAAGATGGTCGAGTCATTGTATTAGGCCTACCACTGACTTCATTAGCTGAAGGTCTATTTGTGACCTGCGCCCACGACATCGAGAGTGTATCTCACTGGTCCTCAGTAATAGGGTCTCGTGATGTCGCCCATTCTGGCGAGAAGACGAAATCGTCTTTGTGATGATGTCGATATGGCCATGAGGGTCTCCGATCTTGTTTAAAGGCGGGGAGTCTGAGTCGTCATCTTGGAACTCTTCCCTATTACGGAGAGGACGTCGTGACTCTGTATTGTCTTTTTGCTCGACAGGCTGTTTACCTTTCTACTTGTTGTCAGCAGTTACGAGCTTTTCCACATATTCGAGGATGTGGTCGCCTTTAATCAGGTCTTCAATTGCGTATCTTAACGCGTGACACTTATTAGTATCATAGCCATTCTCGCGATGATAGTGACAGTACTTCCTTGACCTTTCTCTCTTCTGGTCTGGCTTCATTGGTGGCGGATGGGATAGCTCATATCGTGTGCCCTTGAGATTGTGTAGGAGTTGCAACATGGGTACAGTCAACCTGGTAAAGTGATCCCAGTTAAAGTCAACTCTGACGACCTGCTTGCAGGGAAATCCGATCTTTCCAGTTTTCTATTTCTTGGATGTCTCGCTCGACGACTTGTTGACGACTTCCATCTCGCTATTTCTTTTTTCCCCTGACTTGGGGTGAGTGAGGAGGAGAGCCTCATTCATCGCCGCATACTTCTCGGCTATGTTCATCAATTCGGCGTAAGACAGAGGTGGCATTTGTAGATTGATTTTAGCAAATCTTTGTCTTTGATGCCGCCTAGTAGTGCCGTCATTTTTACTTTCGAACTGATGTTATTGATTTCAAGGGCCTCACGATTAAATCTTGACAAGTATGCAAGTAGGGTTTCTTCTGGCCTTTGCTTTACACTGATAAGGTTGGTTGAAGTTTTCTTGGGTGTTGTCTGGGTCTGGAAGTGTTCGAAGAAGCGATCGCTCATTTGATCAAAAAGATTCAATTGAATTGGCTGGCAGGCTATTAAACCAGAGTCGCCCCCCCGCTCCTCGCAATGTAGATGGGAAGACTCGACAAAGAATTGCGTCGTCATAACGTTGCAAAACCATTAACGCTGAGAAATTATCGAGGTGCAACTGAGGATCTGTTGTACCATCGTACAGGTCTACTTTCGCCCATAAGGAAGTGTTCTGGGCGAGGGACATCCATTATTTCTTTGGTGAAGGCCATGTCGGCGCAGTATTCTTTCTTTCCTGAGGCCGCTACAGATGCTGACTATTTCTTCTCCATTTCTACCATACGGGTCTGCATGGCGAGGAGCTGTTGTTCCAAAGACTTTGTCATGGTGCCTGCCAGTGTTTCTTTCTCGATGTCGCTCCTTTGCTCCTCCATGCAACTTCTGATAACAATTCTTTCCGTTCGAGCAGCGTTTACTCGATCTTGTATTTCATTGTCGGGTCGCCTACTGTCCCTCTGGCCGTTGTATTTTCTTTATCTCGAGGAGCTATGAGTTCTTCCACATCTGAGTCTTGCGTTGGCAAATAGTCTTCTTCTCCCAGTTCATCATTTCTTCCCTCTGAATTAGGTAGATCTTTTTCGACTGACAGGTCTTGGCCTGGGGCCGGAGTCTTGGATCTTGTTGAATCTCTGGTGGATCTTGGATGAGTTGGTGGCAGAGGCAGCTTGAGGAACCTTGCTAATTCTGCCAATTTTTCGTTCAATGCTTTGAACTGATTGATGGTAACGTATTGTGGCGCTATTCTGTGACTTTCAGGAACAGGGGGTGGTGACTCACGGACGGTAGAGGAATTTGTGGCATTATTTCCTTGAGGAGGATTGTTCTGTGGCTGTCCTTCCTCTGGTGCGTCGTCGCTCCCGTCATTGTTATTCCCAGGGGGTTGATTTCGAGTTCATTCCATCATTCAAGAAGTGTGAGCACAGAATTCTTGAATTCACGTTAAAAAAGAAAGGCCCCACGGTGGGCGCCAAACTGTTGTTGCTGAAAACTAATCCGACTAGCTCATCCGTATCCTGTGAAATAGAAACAAAGAGTTAATGGGACCGGGATCAGAATCCCGATCTCCGTTTCGATGATAAAGTCAGTAATAGAGCAAACAATCTAAGGCTATACCGGAATGGTTAGCCTGGAGGGTGTAGGGATGAAGAGAATTCAAGAAAAACATGAATGGCTAGAAGCTAAGAGTTCAGTTGTTTTCCAAATCGTTTACCTCTTACCCGATTGCCATCTTATATAGATTGAGAGAGAGAGAGAGTTCCCAACAAATCTCTAACTTAATCGCCTAACCGTCAGGAGCGTCTGCGATGTTCTCGCATGACCATCGGATGAAGATCCAAAGGCTAACATTAATGACGTGTCACTTATGATCATCAACCTTAATAATCGCCGAAATAACCACTCCAAGAACAGTTAAAGATCCCCGCATGCACGCCTCACCATAATTATAGGCAAGTAAACACGTGTGATGACAGATTCATCAGGAGACCACGAGGTCCCATTATTTAGGTGACAAAGCTGGCGAGACGCGACTTGCAAATGGTAAATACCATCTCACCCAGGAGGACAGGCAAGATCCAACTAGTAAACAGTGGTGAACGGCATCTCGCATGGGAGAACAAGTCAAGCTAACCAGGACACGTGGAGGTGCTCGATATGCCGACACCTAAGGACACGTGTCTTCTAACTATTGGAAGACGAAATATGGCCTCAACAACTTTGATTTCCATAATGAAATAGTACGTCTTCGCAACCTTGGGTACAGGCTTTCACAAGCTAAGAACCTCAGAGAGAAGCTTGGGGTACTTGACTTGGATTCCAGGGTGAAGGATTTCTTTGGCACTAGGGTTTTGACTTCTTTCAATGGGCTTGCCCTCTCTGAGCTGTTTCTACTCCAGTGCTTAGTTGCCGCCGGCCAAGAACACGTCTTTGGTTCAGAGTATGATTTCATCGATAGGTAAGGATTACTCAGAGGCAGGAGATTGGAGACTCACGGCTACCGATTCCGGTTGTCTTCTCAAGCCACCGTTAGTGATAATGGTAGTCGTGGTTTTTAATTTAAATTAAAAGGGTAAAATATAGATGGGGTAGTGTTGTCATTAACGGATTTAAGATGGTGACACATCATCGGTGACTTAATGGAGGGGATTTGATTGGTGTTAGTGATATGATTGCGAAAAAAGACGTGTGGATTAGATTAAGCCATACTACAAGGAGTGCTACTGATATTTCCCCTATTAATAATGAAAAATATCAATTCCTCCAATTTCTCACGTTTGGTATTTTTCTATCATCTTCTACGTTCTTTCCTCTTGACCATGTATAAGCCTATTGATTATACTATTTTCTAAGCTTTCATTGATGTGTTGTGGGAGATCTCCCACATTGATGTTGTGGTAAATCCTCTCTCTCTCTAGATAAAAGTTTTCAAATACAAGGGTTGAAGTTGAAGGGTGAATCTCTTCGGCCAGTCTGGTTAAGTCCGGTAAAAAAGGAATCCTTAAATATCGCACATTGATTTCATGAACAATATAGGAAACTGTTGCCATCAAATAATAATAATAATAATAAATTGTTATATTCTATACAAAAAATTGAAATAAGTATAGATACTATTTGCATGAATGTAAATATATAATACAACCAAAGTATGAATGCAAATCTCTCAAAAACAAATATAAATCATATATGATCAATGGTTTGTATTAAAATTGAATAGAACCGTCAGAGGTAAAGAATAGCCCGTGAATCAACAATGGTTTCTTATACACTTTGATAAACAAACAATTTTAGTAAGATTCTTTTATGATAAACAAACAATTATATTTAGCAAGATTCTTATAAGTTGCATGTTCCGAGGACCGAGAACAATGACTTCATGGATAAATTGATTCAAAAGCTTTCCACGATTGAGATTTCTAAAGATAAAGGGAAAGCTGTTGAGATAAATATGATGTATGAAACTCTTTTTGAATATTCTGAAAGAGAGATTACTAAGTTTAGAAAACATGTTTGCTAAGAATCAATACAATCTTGGAAATTAATCAAATCATGTATACCCATTAAACTAAGCCTACGGTGCCCCCAACTAAAATGTATTACGCTTGGCCTACTCCAATTGATCTACAATTTGTGAAAGAATATAACTTTGGCCATTATGATGGTAGATCTATAGTTGAATGGTATATTGATATGGCATGTTTGAATATCATATCATCGATTTAATGTGGCATATGATGATGTATGAGATAACTTCCAAAACTCTGGTAATACAGACACTGAAGTTTGTGGGATTTATGGCTAACTTAGAGGTTAGTGGGATTTTTCCCTTAGTGAAACTGCTAAAAATGAAATCCTTACTGCCAACAAGATGGTGTGTGGGAGGCAGTACAAGAAGTTGGCACTGTAAAACAATAGGACTTCATAAGAGAAGAAGATGCAGTTAATGCACTACTTAATGCAATTACTCTACATTTTATGGGTAATACCAAGATTAAAGCTAATTGAACACGATAGCTTTTGATAAATTTAAACGTCCTACCTTATCCTATCTCAATTGGTATATGGATGTCTTCTTTCCTAAGGTTAGTGAGGAATAAGTTGCAGAGAAAGTACAATGGTTACTTCCTTATGTTCAATATACATATGATGAATTTGCATCTGAAATTTGTGCGTTAGGGTTATTCCTTTGTACAAATATGGAATTATGAAAAACAATTAGAACAGGATAAGATGTCATGAAAAAAAAAATTAAGAGATTTTTGTGAATAATTTGGCTTTCCTACCGTGCCATCGAAATCTTCCCACAACAGCAAGAAACACTTCGAGAAAAATTATTCTAAAAGAAAGTTTTTTTTTCCAAAAGACAAACTTTTTACAATAAAAAGGAAATCCTTCTCTCAAAGGTATAACACTATACCTAAAATTAATTTACGCGGCGGTAATAACCGTCTCTAATACTGATATCACTGTCGCTATATTATTAGCGACGGTTAAATGAACCATCGCCAAAGTATCCGTCGATGCAAATGATAAGAGGCGGTTAATGTTACCGCCCGTGTTTAGTGTATTTAGAAGTGGTATTTTAACGGCGGGTAAATAAATGTCGCTAAAACATTAATAGGGACGGTTACTTTTTGCCTCTAAAAGTATACCAGATCGTACTCTTTTGAAGTGGTTTTTTATACCGCCTCTGATAAGTATATTTAGTTTTCTTTTTTTTTTTTTGGGTAGAATAAAGTATATATATTTTTTTTTGGTAAATAGAATAAAGTATATTTAGTGAAGGTAATTAGTGCCTGTAAACTTCTATGGTATTAGCGGGTCCGCTAAATATTTATTTAGAGGCAAAATCATTTCTGCTAGGAAGTTGTGAGATTCTTTACTCTTTACCGGCGGTTTAATTAACCACCGCTAAAAGTAAGTTTATTTTGTTAAATATGCACCAGTAGAGAGATTTAGAGGTGCAAGTTTTACCCTGACAACCCGAACCCGCCCAAACCCACCCTGAACCCTGGTAGGGTTGAATCCGACCCAAACCCTGATAGGGTTGGGTTAGGATTCAAATTTTGATCAACCCTAGCAGGGTTGGGTTGGGTTAGGGTTGACCCCCTGGGTTGAGCCCAACCTAGCCCGACCCTATATATATATATTGTGTTTGTTATATCTTTAAGTTATAACTGTTATATATATGTTATTTGACAATTTGTTGTATGTTTATGGGCCAATCAAGGTCATTCCAACCATTAATCAGGGTTAATCAGGATTAACCCAGCCCAACCCGGCCCTGTCAGGGTCAATCAGGGTAGGTTAGGGTTAAGTTTAAATAGTCAGGGTTAGGGTTAGGGTTTTGAAAAACCCGGCCCAACCCGGCCCTGTTGCAGCCCTAGAGAGATTGCCACTGTTTGATAAATACCTGAGGTATGTATACCTGTCATCATTCACATATAGCAACAATTAAACAATGTATAAAAATCAATTGATATTAATATTAAACAATTAATTGAAGCGGTAAACTGAAATTATGTTTTGGATTGAGGTTTGAGGTCTGAGGTTTGATTTTGGTGATTCCTAAGCTTGCGTGTTATCAATAGGTATTGTAAGGCTGTCAGCCGCTGGCAATTGTTAATACAATAGATCGCCCACCAACACATGGACACGTGGAATGCCAAGGATCAAGACGTTTGTCCTAATCAATGCGCGACAGCGAATATCAATAGAATCGCTCCACTTGTTGACATCTGGATAGAGTCGTCGACCTATAACTATATGACGACCTTCCGCACGCGCAAATGCGTGCCCATACTGATAATCACTACACCCAGTAGTGGAGTTCACATAACCAACTACGATGTCCACCATCATCATACAGTCCACCGTCAGATTCACATTAGACGGTCAAGATTCAACAAGTTGTTCATATAACTATCCACGTTATCTAACGATCTATAACCACTCCGATCAGTTGTCAAAGAATCTATAAAGAGTAGGTTCAACCTTCGAACAAGGTAAGTTCATTCTCTGGGTAATCATTGATAGACCTAGACCCTACCCCATCTTCTAAGAGATGTCCATTCTAGGGGCATTTTATTCTGCTTGACCTAAGGACTGACTTAAGCATCGGAGTGACCATCGGACTGCAAGGTCCACCTCTTCAATGCCTTGTTCTTTCTTATTTCAGGCATTCTTCATAAGTCATTCCTTGTAAGAGTTATTGGATAAGTACTGAAGGTCACTTTGTTCGGACTGCAAGTCTCATAAGTCGCCATACGTTATCAGCAAGACGGTTGAAGCTCTTCCTCCAGTTCTTGGTGTCAACAGCATTGACTATGGTAGGGGTGGTTTTGGTTCACAACCTCCTACTACCATTGGATTGGGCGTATCATCGGCTGGTCAGAGCACTGCCATGACTGTGTTTTCTTCTGAAATTACTTAGGTTACTTTGGGAGCTAGTATCTGTTACAAGTGGGAATCTAGGGACATTAATGCAAGCTCAATCATATGGAAGGTTTGATGACCCAGCCGAGATCAATGTTTATTCTATTGAAACTACACTGGTAAACCCCACTCTTCCTGGAGAAAACACTATCATTGTAGCAATTGATAGATCAATTTAGAAGGTTCGTAAATCTACAGTTACATCACGACAACACCTCAGGTTGTCCTCTAGCTTCATCTTTTGGACCATTACCTATCCTGGCGACTGTGCAACATATTTCTGCCACTCAGTCTTCATCCTCAACCCAAAACCCATGTCAAAATCATTCTCTAAATCCAAACCCTATTCCTAACCTAAACCTATCGTCTTCTTCACAAAACCAAGTCCCAAACCCTAATCCTATACCTTTAAACCTAAACCAAAATCCTAACCCTATCATAAACCTATCGTCTTCTTCACAAAGCCAAATCCTAAACCCTAATCCTATATTATTAAACCTAAACCAAAATTCTAACCCTATCTTAAACCTATTGTGTTCTTCCCAAAACCCTAACTTAAACCTATCGTCTACTTCCCAAAATCCAATCTGACACTAGCTGTCTTCTACCTTTGCTCTTCGTCTACCTGTTCGCAGAAGGGTTGAATTCGTCTCCAATTATTGGAGGCTCCAATAGCCCATCCAACGATTGGAGTTAACCAGGCGCATCTACCTACGTATTGGTAGGCACGCCTAGTTTACTCCAATCGCTGAATTGGCGATTGGAGCCTCCAATAATTGGAGACAAATTGAACTCGTTTGCAGAATCCCTCATTCCCAAAACCTTAACCGATCTGCATCGCCTGCAACCCATCCTAATACCATCCCATTACCACTTTCTAGGCCTTCGAATCCTACTACCTCCATTAACCTCCCCCTATCTTCAAACCAACCACTGACTGTTGTACCTACAAACTGTCCTACACTACCATAGGCCTCTTAACCTCAAAATCTGCTACAAAGTGTTCCTCTCCATCAACCTGCTCTAGAAGCTGTCCATGCACACTTTATAGATGGGTCCTCTGGTATTATTAATGCTAATAATGTTTGTGCAGAAAATATACAACAGGGGGCAACCACTAGTATTGGTGCTCTAGGTAATTCTGTAAAGCAATGGATAATGATCTGAATGTCAATGGCAATGGAGTTTTACAAAGGCATATTTGCAAGAACAATCATATGCATCAGTAGCTAGAGGTGCTTTTTTGATTGATAACGGTTGTCGTTGGATTTTGCCCAATATTTTAGATGATGCCACATGTAACAGAAGATCAACAACATGCAATGAGGTGGTCGGGTTTTAACCCCATGGCCACTTCAATGCCTAAGTTAGTATAAAACCAGGACAAACAGATGGAATTGGGCCGAATGAGACCTAGATTCCTTGTAAAAAAAGGACTGAGATGGTTAGTAGTGAAGAAGATCATCTTCCAAATAGGTTTCTAAAGTGAATGTAAGGTGGTAAAAATGGCTTGGATGGAACATATGAAGAGTATTATGCGTACCTTCTCTTCCTTTGACCTTTATGCTCATAGCCAAGGGAGGAAGACCCAACAAGGTCTTTCTTCTGGGGGATCTGAGCCCTTTAGACATCACTGCCCGCATATCAATCCTGTGTGGTAGGTATGGACTACTATTGCAATCATACAGTCCCTTGTACGGAAGTTTAGAGCGCTACTTGATCGTACAACCCCAGAGCCTCTTGGATGGTCTTGCCACCATGCCTGACTAATGTAGATGACTCCTTCGAACCATGGGATCGATCAGACGGATCACCTTAATGGGGATATTAACTTGATTGATGGACATGATTCTTCCCTTCAGCATGGCTCGCATTTATTATGCATGCTCTGTATTTATTGCGCCTTAATTGCTTCCACGTTGAACAAATTTGGAGACATAGGGCCACGTGGACGACTCTAAACCGACTGTCCCTTGATAACCATTGTGCGGTTGGGATCGATTATGTAAGACCCGCACTCCATGAATCCGATCTAAACCTTTAATTCATGTCGTAACAGGTCTTCCAATCATCACTGGGCCAGACGGGACGAGCGCATGACAACAGGTATGAAAACGAACCTAAAAATGATATTGTTTCATACCGATCGATGGTACCGGTCGACCGGTATGCCTGCGCAGGCAGACCACTTAGATCCGGAAACGGATCTCTGCGGGTCCCACTTTCTAAATTTCGAACCAAAGAACTTTCCTAATGTTAGGGGGCTTCCTAAACTCAACCCTAGCCTATTTAAGGACCCCTAAACCTCCTAAAATTTCTTTCATTGATTCTCACAAACCCTAGAGAGGAGAAAAAGATCAAAGAAGGAGAAAGAGCTAAGGAAAGAGGGAGAGGAGCCACCATTTCCATTGGATGAAGAACACTCTACTGCGAACCAACGGTAAGTGCTTGAACCTTCCTCTAAGTTAAGTCATGAATGGATCAATACCATGCAAGGCGAGGTATTGATCTAAACCAGAATTTTCCGTTAAACCCTAATACAGTCGATAAACCATAGATTCAAGTTCTAGGCTGAGGATCATCGAAACTAGGACTTGAATGGAGTTTGAAACAACTCTAACTCATTGCTCAGACCTAGAATGTATAGGAGAAACCCTAGGATCAATAGGGGGTGACCGACGGAAGGCGAGAACCAAGCGTATGGTCTTCCGGAGACATACCGGTAGACCATACCGGTCGCACCTTATGCGACCGGTACCTCCCGGGGACTGGTTTGTGGGGACCGGTCGACCATACCGGTTGCACCTTTCCCCACAATGCTGCGATCGGTACCTGCGCCCGGTCTGCACTGTGAGGAGTGTTTTATTACCCAATTGATTTTTCAACGCACGTAAACCCTAAGAAACTAATTTTAATTCAACCCTGACATCATTTAGGACCTTGTGATAGCGAGTTTGGATTCTATGATGCGGAGCAAGCTATCAAACAAGCATAAAGTAAGGGAATCAGACCTAAACCCTAATAATTTAATAACAGTAAAATATTGTTAATAATTATGATTCTATGGACTGGTGTTTGTGCATACTCGCATGTCATCTTTACTTTCGGTTATTATTATTGTTCATGCATACTCGCTATGCTAGGATGTGACTGTTAGGCATGTGATTGTTTTCGTTGGTGTGTGGAATGGAAAGGGCCTGGGGTCTGGGATCATTCCTCACACTAGCACCTTTTCGTATCGTTCTGTCTTAGCATGCTTGGTGCGAGTAGGGTATCAGGGGGAGGAAGTGGCACTGTGGTCTTCGGCCTGGCCACTAGACTCTAGCTCTATCTCTATGCCGTAGGGAGCTATGCTGGGATAGGGCCTACTGTGATGACATATAGGATTGGTTAGTTGCGAGCCCAGTTTGCAAGCCCTCGCCAATAGGGGCTTATGTGTTGGTATGGGTAGGGTATCAGGGGAAGTGTTGGCGGTGTTTGATCCGGACACTTTAGCTCTATCTCTATTCCATGGTGGGTGCATGTGGGACGACAGTGGTGTTTGATCCATTGGGCAGCTTCACACACTCGTGTATAGAGGTGCGGTGGCTGCCAATCCTTTCTATAGCACATTGTAAACTTAAAACCATACCATAATGTGAATGTTACTAATGCATGTGTTTATTGTATTGTCTGATTGTCTTACTGAGCTAAGTTGTGAGCTCACCCTGTATATATATATATATATATATATATATATATATATATATATATATATATATATATATATACATGTTTTTAGATGTTGATGCAGGTTATATTGTGGAGGGCTACATGGATGATCCGGTGTATGGAGGTATTGCTGCTTTAGAAGTGCAAGCAGGAGAGGACGAGCATGACGCTTCATGCGAGTGTCCTTTCTGTGTGTACCTCTAGGATGTTGATTTAATTTATTTTATTTATTTTCAGTTGGAGATACAATTGATGTAAGGATAATTATTTATGTTTCAGTATTTGAATAATTGGATATTTTATTTAAATTATCAATAGAGAACTCAGTTCATTTAATTTAAAACTTTCGCTGTATTTTATTATATTCAGATTATGGTTATGTGCAATGGTTTGTATGAGTAGACACGGTCTTATTGAGATCCTGGTGTGAACCGTTGGTTCAGTAACGGTTCACTCATACTTCTAGTTCGGTCGGAATTAAGGTGTGACAGACTATGTTACATTTTCCCCCTATTAGATGCCCCTTGACTCCTCTAAGTATCTCTGATTTGAGGAGTCAATCACTGTACTTCGAAGGGCTTTCTTTATGGGGTCGGCATGGCCGATCGATCGATCACTCTTTCTTCTTCCCCAAAATGTCTTGGTGTCACTCGAAACGATAATGGTCCGAGTCGGTCTCTTGGTGTTATTCAAAGGGGAATTATCCCAGTCAGTTACTTATGGCCGAATGTCTTGGGAAGATACGCCTTCTTAAACTTACTCGCCATGTGTTGAAAAAGGAGGCTGCCATAAATGCCCTTAATGATTGCCTTCCTTGATTTTCTTAGATTTCCTACCGTTACGCAGGCCACGTGTCATCACCCCTTTGTCTCTCAGTCATTTGAACTGTCAAGCATTAAATGCCCTGATCCTCGTGCTTCTTGTCATCCACTACTCGGCATCCACATGGAAGGGGGATCTGTAAATCGTTACATCCGTCTCTTCAGACTCCTCGTGGGGGTTTTTCAAGAGTCGTATGGGGTTTATAAATCCATCCTTCTCTATTCGATTCTTTTCTGCTTCGCTCTCTACTCTTCCTTGGTACCCCTTCTTCTTCTCTGCTTACATTCTTGATCGTGATTCCAAGTTTTCTTCTTAGAGTATCAAATCCCGCAAGATTTGCAAGCGTCCATTTTCGTCGGCTTTCTTCTTCCGAGTAAGTTCTTAGTCTTGACTCCCTTTCGCATTATTCTTCCCATTAACCTTAAGTAGAGATGCCTCGTAAGATACCAGTCTCCCATCGCACTAGACCATCGAGTCGCTGGGAACCCCAGGACCCTTCCGCCAGGTCACCTTCTTCAGTCCCTGGTGAGTTCGGCCCTCACTATGTGGCTTTTTACAATGAGTACACCGTAAACATAGCCCAAATGGGCATGCTTATAAAACTTCTTTTGATACCTAATTTCGTGGAACTTATTATCCCTAGTAAGGAAGACCAAGCCAGTCACCCTTATTCCCATAGAATGGTGGCGAATGAGGACATGTTTCCTGCCGGCTTTCGCTTTCCCGGCCATGAGTTGACATATGAGATTCTAGGGTACTATGGTGTAGCCCCCACTCAACTGACCCCTAACTCTTGGGCACATATGCATTTCTTCATCATCTACTTCTAGAAGCATCGGGAGCCCCCAACCCTGAACTTGTTTCGAACGCTGTTCATCATCTCCCCAAGGAAATGGGACAACCCTATAACCAAAGTGAATGAGCCCAACGTGACATTATTTTTCCCATCGGCCATCTGAATATCCCAAGATGCTAGTTAGTCATCCTTCCTCCATCCATGGTTGGAATGAACATTTCTTTTTTGCCTCTGTAAAAAGAGTTTACACCCTGGAAGACAAATCCACCCTCCCCATAGGAAACAAATGGAATTTTGTAGGCACCCAAGTTCTGAACTCACCCCCCAAGCTTATCCCGATGGAGAAGAGGGCCCTCAAGAAGGGGAAATAAGGGGGGGAGGGGAAGGCCGGGGAGGGAGAAATGGGGGAGAAAAAAAAGGGGGGAGGGAGGGGGCCAATACGGTCTTAGTGAGTGTCCCTCAACCCCTTAACCTTGCATTGTTAGCTCTTTTTATAATTTTTGACTTTGTTACTTGCTCTGTAGAGGTTGGGATTGAGGATTCAGTATGGGAGGAGATGATTGGGTAGGAAAACTTCATTGAGCTTTCGCTGTCCCAAGTGGAAATCGGCTCGACTGCAGTTGCTTGATTGGTTGAAGAAGTTCAATCGGTCACATCTTCGGGGTCGGATTCAACCCCATCTTCTTCCAAGGCACCCGTAGCGCCTCTAGCCCCGGTTGCACCCAAGGTTCCTACTCCTACCGACCCCTCTACCGAGAAGGGTAAGCATAAGGAGGCCACTCCTATTGACATTCCTGACGATGGTAAGTTCTTCTGGTAGCTCCTTGCTAACTCTTGTGATTTTATCTTTGCTGTAGAGGAAGGCGATGACGATGATGTGCCCATTGGTCATCGCAAGAAGCGCAAAATCTTTGCAGCTTGTCATTGGACAAAGCCTTGGCTTTAGGGGAAGTAAACAATACTTAATTGATGCCATGACTTTGCCTTAGTTTAAGATATCATATTCATGGTTTGTCTCTCATTTTGTGACTTCGCCTTTTTTTGAGACAATATTCTTATTTAAACATGCTTGTCAATATAGCAAGATTTGTTTAGGTTGTGTTTAGGAGAACACTCTTTATACACCAACATATGGTAGATTGATCACCATATGTTGGGCAGATAAGGAATCTAACACCTTCCCATAGCTCTAACATGATTCCTATGCATATCACTATTTTAACCAAACATCTTATCCGAACACGAAATATGTTTCACCTGATTCTCGAACTAGTCACTCGAGATACATACGTAGATTTAGAATTCAACTTCAATCATAGTCACACCTATTTTCAAATCTTCCAGGGGACCTAGGGCTCAATCACCAAGTGGCGATTCTTCATTTCACACACACATTCCCACTTATACAAAGGGACCTGGGCCTGAAACTTCAGGATGCGACTCCCCATTCGAGTTTGGAATGCAGACCAACCGAACGCCCCCGATATCTACAAAGGGATGACTTAAGGTCAAACAATGGGACGCTAAGACCATGCGTACCATCTTCAGCACGCCTAGGTGTCGGCGCCCAATGGTGTTGAGTGGACCGTGGCGACAAGTACACCAAAGTCTACCCATAGTTGTGAACGAATAACGATAGTTTTGTGCAATTGCACAAACCATTATAACAAGCATATAATAAAAAGTAGTTAATTAATTTAATCCAATAAAATTAGGTTTAATGGACATATACCAAATGTCATAATATCCAACACCTACACCATCCAGTATCATTTCTTCAAAGAGAAGGTTATGAAGGAGAAGTTTAGTTAGAGTTTATCCCCACAACTAAGCAATCAACATATATTTTCACCAAATTGTTGCCCAAGGAGGTTTTCGAGTACATTCATCAGAAGCTAGTAGGGGTAACTCTCCCCAAGCACTGAGGTGCATGGAGGAAAGATGATCATGTGCTGCTTGTTTTATCTTTTGCTCCCAGTGTTGGACTTTGAGGGGGTATATTTGTTAATGTTCGTGGCATGAGAACATAGAGAGCTGTGAAGGTTAAGCACCTGAGTTATCTCTTTAGAATTGGAAAAATGCAATGGGCACTCCTATAGTTCTATACTTGATGCAATGATGGGAACCCTTTGTTATTGTTTAAGGAGGAGAATGAAAAGCTGACAAGCTCTTAGTAGTAAATTGATATAGAGGTCATGGTGTGTTGCCAACAATTCTGAAAGGGGAGATTATTAAATACACTAGTATATATTGTTTCCATTGTTAGCAACACACTATATTAACAAAGTTGTGTTGAGCATTCAGTGCAGTGGATTGCAGTGTGAGGTGGCTAGTGGAGTTAGAGTGGCAGCTTACCTCTCCAGCAGTTGGCCAGTCGAAGTGGACAGAGCTCTGATGGTGGTAAGGTGAGAGGTTCGTGTCAATTGGGTCAACCAATTCATTGATTTGGAGCTTGTCTGGGTCTGCCAATTTATTGATTATAATTTGGACCACGATACGTAACAAATGGTGTAAATAAGTCTAGTCAAATTTCAACCTCAAATTCAATCATTCAATGTCCAATTTAACTAAAGCTGGTCAGGGAAATGCATGAAATAAGCTTCAATTCGCATGTGGTACACCCATGCATGTCCATGGACCTTTATAGTTTCTAGATTTTTCCATGTTTTGTTTTACCGTGCGACTGAATTGACTGGGCTGAAATATGATATTCAATCATGAGACCTTAGGGTCTACCTGTCCACAAGTTTTAGACAACTATGATCTACCATTCAACAAATATAGGCTTCCCCACATTTTTGCCATGGATTGTGGTCCACCAAAATGGCTCCCAGCCTCCCATCCTTCTATTACTCAAAGTTATAGTTCATCTATGTAGGAGTTGATAGCCAAATTATGGAAACTCCTAAGGCTTTGTTTGGTTGCAAGGAGAATTGAAAAGAAAGGAAGTGAAATTTTTTAACTTAAAAAGAAAACTTTTATAGTTGTGACATAACATAATTATATAAACTACTTAAATTTCTTAACATATTTAGTAATGATAATTGTAAGACGTAAAATATATTTTCCTTTTCAAATATAAGAGATTTGGATGCAAAGTGAAGTGTAAGTTAAATAACTAAATATGGAATGATTTGGAATTAGTTACATAGTAATTTGATAACATGTGTTGTAATCATTACAAAAGTTTCATTTTAAAGTTAAAAAATTTCACTTCCTTTCCCTTCAATTCCCTTTACAACCAAACAAAGCTTAAGCGGGTTCAATGAGATGCTATTTGCAGGATTTTGAATCATCTCAAGAGGAGTTGATATATAAGCCCCATAGCAATCTTGATATAGTAGGATATTTTCATATTATCCCTTTTTTTTATGAGAATAAAAACTGAACTTAAACTAAAAGTTACTAAGTAGTACAGCACAATATTCCAGCACTGTATGCTAGTTTATGCACCAAGGAGATAACAATGTTTTGGTTTTTTGAGAATTAAAGCCAGGAAATGAGTTGTGAACAGAAGTCAATTTCAATTTGTTTCACTTATGTGTCGTACCTTTTTTTTTTTTTAAGTAAAACACAACTTCGGCAAGATCCAGTATTGTGCATAGAAAAATCAAGTGAACATGCAATGGATGGTTTAAAAAAGAAAAAATTTCATGTACACCCCAACAAAGATTACTAACATCATCTACATCCATAAGCTTGCAAAAACATTATCTACCACCTAAAATCTTTGCACCATTAATCAAATAAACCCATTCTGTCCCCAAATTCTCATTAGTTGCTGATGTCAGTAGAAATAGAACCATTAATGTACAATACTATCCTTTGAGCTGAGTTAAAAACTGATTTTACCCTTTTTTCAATTTTTACCTTACCCCAATCTCAAAAGCTCTTCTATGTTCTAGTGGTGGCAGTTCTGATCATCCCCACGGCAACGATTTCTGTTCGATTTCAGAGTTTCGATCGTCTTCATGGCAACAATGTCTGTTCCATTTCGGAGTTCCCATCATCTTCATGGCAAATCGGAGTTATTAATTGGGATTTTGGGCAATCGTTGTGGGACTCATATGAGATAGTAACTCTGTGGAAGAAGTTAGAGGCAAGGGCGGAAGAAACCAGAGGGTTACCTTCACTATTATTATTGTCCCCCTTCACCCATAAAAATAAATAAATAAATAATTTGCTCTCACAGTCACTATAGTCACTCACAATTAATGTAGGTAGGTGACATTGGTGATAACCCGATTCCATTAGTGAACACAACACCACTGACTAGAGAGAGTATTAGAACACAAAAGATAAAAATAAAAAAAATAAAAGGAAGAATGAAGATGTGACATTGAAGCAAAATCCAGAGCACCCAAAGACATCTTGGGTTTCTTTCTTTAATCATCTATCTCCGTTGGAGATCACCATATGTTTGCAGTTCCCTAATTAATCGAATCATTGAAAATTAGGGTGTTCGTGGTAAATTATTAAAAAAAGATCCGATTACATTCGCAGCTTAGGGTTTCAAATGGGTTTCTAGATCACCCGCCACCTTGACTGATCATATAATCTTTGGATTCTCGTATCTGTGATCATAAAATCTAGGAAAAATCTTTGGGTTCACGTATCTGTGATGGTGCCTGTCCTCAGTGGGTTTCCGCAGAATTATGCATTCACGGCAGTTCCTAGCTTTTCTAATAGTTCCCCGTTTCAGACCTTGGAGATGTCTAGAGTTACAAAGATGCCACAAGCTAGCGGCTTCCAAGAATCATAAAGAAGCAGAGAAACAGAGGAGGGAGAGAATCAATTCACATCTGGATAGGCTCCGTAGCCTCCTTCCCTGCAACTCAAATTAAAAACCAAAAGGAAGAATGAAAAATTCTTGATTTAAATTGATTCAGATGTTTGTTTTGATCTCATTGATTTTAAATATTGTTAAGACTTCAACATTAGGGTTTGGCTGGAAATGAAAAGGAAAGAGAGAAATAGTATAAGTTTCAATACAAGGTCAAACTAGTCATTCTACTTAATTTAAAAACTTTTCAATTTATAATATGAAGGGTAAAATTATATATTAACAATATAATTGATTTTCATCAATTAAGTGGGTGCAATTGATGTTTTTGCAAACTTATGGGTGTAGATAATGTTAGCCATCCTTATTGGGGTGTATATGAAATTTTTTTTCTTTCAAAAATCACAAAATAAATGTGAGCCATTCAGTTTTAAATTTAATTTTATCTACACTATACAAAATTGAAATTGAGAGAATGCATACTGATGCTTAGAGTATTGATACATATGGGCATACACAAGATGTATGGCAGTAAAAAAGAGGTATTTAATTGAATATAGAGCCTAAAATTTGACATGTGATTAACTAGATCATGTTCTCTCTATCCAACAGTCAGAATAGACGCATCATCAGTCCAAGTGGCAAGATAGATGCCTTGTGACATTTGGAAAAATAACATACCTTATGCGAGTATACGTAAATAACAAAGAACAGATAGAAATACAGAGCAGTACTGATGCTAACTCGTCGTTTGTTGAAGAATGTTTTGATAGAATTTGTTTTCTAACCGCTACCCCTTTGTGGAGATGTTTGGTGCTAATTGAACTATTATTTGCGTTGGTACAAATGTTCCATCCAAAAATTCATGTATGCCCAAGCATATGAAGTCAACTAACATTTTGTGACAGATAAAAAACAACACAACATGAAATATACAATTTATTGACTCTATTAATCAGCCAGGTGATATTTTTACCAGAACTCTTCCTGAAACCTTTAGTCTTTTGATTGTGTTTCAAGCTAGGCAGAGATGACCTCTATGTCCCACCCTGAGGGAAAGGGTTGACTTAATGTTCTTTCGATTCAGTGTTCAAACCTATATCAGCATTGGTCACCATTCTGTACTACAACAATGATTCTAGTTAACCACCAAGAAATGTGCTTCAATAACATGTTTTCTGTGAACAGGCCATAATTTCACTCAATCACCATAAAAGATAAAAGACTTTTCTTCTGCTAATTTCTGAGAATATGGTGCTTCTTAGTTCCTATTAGAGCCAGCACTTGATTAGAATCATTATTAAACAGACAAGGTTCCATGACTGGATTCCAAATAATTGGAACTTCTGGTCAATTCAATTATTTCTAATTTCTTGTCTGCGAATGTTGCAAGTTTGTAAGCACAGTAAGAACCTCCATCAAGCAAAAATTCAGATACCTCGAAACTAACAGTTACCTTGCTCACCAAAAGAACCATTTCTTTGCGGTTAAATTTATAACCGTCTCTTCCTTTTTCCTATTCTGAATTCCTTGTTGCAATGATTCTAACCTTTTCCTGCAGAATACAAATCACGTGGTGAGTAAAGGATTCAGTCAGAATATTACCCCCCCCCCCCCCAAAAAAAAAAAAAAGAAAGAAAAGAAAAGAAAGAAGTGATGTTTGGCAATATAACTGAGTAAAAATTCCAAGCCATCTCAATTATTTACTGCTACACAAACAGTAGTGACAGTTATCCAAACATTCAAACCACTCTCTCCACCTAGGAGATCTAGGAGGCCAAGAATCATCCCATTAAGATGGTCCAAAATTCCACTAGATGGGCTTTTCCTCAGCAGGGATTTATGACAAAAAATGTCCATCGGGTGGTCCTTTACATTATTTTCATCTCGTAGGGTAAGCTAAACACCTTCGTTGAGGAACCTCCAAATCCTTTGTCAATAAATTAGCTATGGGTGGGGTGAATAGGGTGTTTGTTTGTGGATCCTTACCATGTAGAGGGACCCTAGAACTTATTTGGGTTTCTGCCTCGTTGTTGCTCTTGTAAACCACCTCTGTATCTCCTAATTTTTTTTTTCTTGAAATAAAATTTTCCATTACTTGACAAGAAAAGAAAGAAAGATAAAAGAAAACATGTCCACTGTGAATTGGTTAGGTTCTGAAGATGATATTTATGTTATCACATACACATGACAGTCTAACAAAGATGTGCAGGGATTACTTAGTGTCTTCAAGGCGACCATGCAAACTCCATCTCTGCCGAAATCCGTCCATGCCTTCAATTCCACTAGCAAGAATTAAGCGCCTACAAAAATGGGATTGGATACAAGGTCTTAATAGACGGAAAAAAAATGATCAATAACCACACATCATATCAACAAGTTGAGGGGCAAAATCTTTTCATTATTTAAATTAAACATGGAAAAAAGTTCGTTGGACGGTAGCATAAAATGAAATCTTTTGTGCGGCACTCTCTACTCTAATCACAACTTCCTATTCCCAATCACCCATAAAAAAAATGCCTGGGAATACCCTCACCGTTACAAACTTTGGACTTAAATACAGTTAAAAGTAGTCTGCACATCATGGTCGTACCGACCAGCCATCCTCATCCCATTAAATATAGTCAAAAAAATAAATATCAGCTTTCTTCCTCGGGTGTCCAGACAGTACCTCATGGGAGATAGTATAACACCCTAATGATAGGGGTTACACAATTATCCATGATGGATGCTTGTGTGATGTAGAACTACTATATTTAAAGCAATTCCTAGAACAAGAGAGCAAACTTTCCTCGTAAACAAATAACCATACAATTAATGAATGATTTTTGAATGTAACACAAGCGATGCTTCCCTGCATATGATATGGAAAGCCCCTTATAGTAATAAGAGGACTATCCATGCCAAGGCCATTAATCCTTCCTCTTTTTCTGATGGGAGCTGCTCAGTTATACACCCTGCCCAAATCATTGCCACATGCAGGATGCAAAATGCAAGTCATATCCATTCTGAAAATTTGAGCCACACTGCAAATTTCAAACGACACCAGCTCCTTTCTTAAAAGGCAAAAGGCTCATGTACTGGCCTCACAGAGTATTAAGACATTTTCCTTCTCTCATTACAGAAACAAATTTATTTTAGCAAAAAAGAAAAAAAACAATGAAGAGTGAGAGATGAATGCATAGAAAACTACAAAGGAACCAAGAAACAAACAACACACGGCAGGTCCATGTCCTCCCTCATTCCACCAGACAAGTGAACCACATCAAACAGCATAACTGACTAAGTTAAAAGAAGTCACTAATTGTCTTAAGACCATAAGAAAATAAAAAATAAAAAAAATAAAAAAACAGAAAAAAAAAAAAAAAAAAAAGAGGGTAAAGTGTTAACAATTGGATCAATTCAGCCATAACAACTAAGGCATTAGTTTTAGAATTTTACTATTTTATTCAGCCAATACAAATGAATCTATATATTAGAGATCACAATCATCCCAGAGTCGAATTGTGGCATATTAATGCACTAATAAACCAATATCATGATCTACATGCAGAAATGATTTTATATACCTATCTAATGATGTCATCTCAGATTGAAGTTGTGCAGCCCTATCTTTAGCTTGATCCAAAGGCATCGAAAACCCTAATTTATGTTCACCATCTTGAAGACGTCGCCTCAGTTCTTTATCCTATATATCTAAGAATTTGTAAAAACAAAGCAGACTAGGAAACAGAAAGAAAATAAAGGTAATAATCTCACCCGTTGTTCAGCACACTGTCTGTACAAAGCAATCTCATCTTGACAGAATGGTTCAATATCATTGATTTGCAAGCCTATGTCATAATCAAATAATCACTTCGTCAATGAAATGAATAACCTTGTGGGATAAAGATGAGGTTCCAGAAGCCAGATGGCAATACAAGTCTACCAATATAGAAGGAGATCGGACCACTGTGCAGACTTATTCAGATTTATCATAAGCCACTGTTCATTGGACTTTAACCAATCGGAGCTTTTTCTTGTACCATCACAAGTTATGCAATAAATGACTGGTATGAAAGCAACACAGTTTGATTTCAGCAGTAATTTGACTTCGCTCGATGCCAAACCCCTTATATTTTTCATGCATATGATTGCTCTCTATAGAATGAATTTATGCTTCACTTATCTGCACCTTCCTTTGCTTGTATCTTAATAATTGCCACCATTCAGACTTCAAAATAGCTGGCAGTACTACTTTTCCCAAACAATAAAACAGAAAGTTTAGCAAACAATTACAAATCAAAGTAACACTTACATAAAAAAAGATTCCTTAAAATTCCATCGCACAAGTCGACGCCTTCAAGGACATGAGATGCAATTTCAGAAGGGATGAGAGGTGATGGTGGCCCCATCATTAGGTCATCGCCAACCAGTATCGTCTCCTCCATTGAAGGCTCAGAATCAACTGACAGTAAAAAGACTATTTATTTAAGTTATCGCAAGGCAGATTATTCGATCTGATGGATTCAAAAGAATCTGAACATCATTATTTTACAATGGAATATTTTGAAACATAGAGAAATTCAAACATCAGGAAATGCGATCAAAGTATAAAAGTTTTCTGCTAGGAGGTGAATTGTGTACAAGAGAAAATTTTAAGAAAAGAAACAGCAAGTGAGCGCAATAAAAAGTTTGTATCTATATATAAGAAGTATAACTGTTTACAAACACGTGAGCACAAATACTTGTGATCAGAAACTCAACATCTTGGAAGATTTTACTAGTCTCTTTTCTTCCACAAGTCCATAGCACCAGTTATGGAAGGAAGCACCAAATAGTGTTTCCCACTTCCCCACTGAGAATGCTTCCTATCAAGTGGAGAACGCCTTAAAATGGCAGTCATGCCCCAGATCATGGAATAAAATCTCGGCAAGATCTCGCCAATTTCGCTGGATTCGTAACTAGCCGAGACGAAAATAGGGTCGATAACCCTTTTCGTCTCGGTAGTTACATGTTCTCGCCGAGATCTCGGTAGTTTTCGGTAGTTCTCGCGAGATCTCGGCGAGAAATTGCTTTTAGCTTTTTTTTTTCTCATTATAAAAGAGAGAAGGGCCTGTTCTCGGTCGAGAACTCGACCGAGACTGCTCCTTCCTCTTTCTTCTTAGTTTTTTCAAGTTTTTTTCTTTTCTTCCCCCATTCTTTCTTTGTTTGGACTTTTAACTTGCTACGGGTGGTGCTTCGGACTGCGGGGATTGTTGTAAGAGCTTCAAATCAACTGTTGAAAGTAAGTTTCTTGCCGAAAAATGAGATTTTTACATAAGACTATGAGGGACAAAATTTTTTTTTTTTAGAATGTGATGAAATTTTTATATGTTAGCGTGAGCCCGATCTACAAGCTCACGGTTTCAGATTTCAATTTTGATTGTTGTAGTTATTTTTTTCAATTATTTGCATTTAAAAATAAATTTCCAGCAATTAAAATTTAAAATAATTATTATTATTACTCATTTGAGGATGATGACCTATTTATATGTTAATCACCATTGGCCGATCTACTGTCTTACGATTTCAGATTTCGATTTCGGTTGTTGTATGTTTTTTTTTTAAATTATTTATATTAAAAAAATAATTTTCAGCAGTTAAAAATTAATTTAAAATTGATTAAAAATGCTATAAAATCGAAAAAAATAAGGAAAAATGTTCTGATCGCATTTAAAATATGAGAAAAATTTTGAAATGTAATTTCTGCTGTGTTCAAGTTTGTAAGGTTATTGAAGTTTGTGTTTTCTACAAAACAGTGCTTGGAAATTATGTCGAGACCAAGTTCTCGGGCAGGCGATGGGGGCGATGGTACCGGTTCCCGAACTGACCCTGCATGGTAGTATGCGACTGCACTCCAGGGTGATAGGAAGAAGACCCAGTGTAATTTTTGTGGGAAGAAGCTTCAGTCTGGCGGCATCACAAGATTGAAGCAACACTTGAGTGGATTAGGCAAAGATGTTTCCAAATGCCCGTAGTGTCCTGTGGAGATATCCAGGGCATAGGTGAACATTTGAGGGGAGGGAGGCAGAGGAGGGCAGCAATGGAAAGAGAAAAACAACAATTTGAGGAGGCAATTCGAGACACCGTACCAGAATCCAGTGAGGAACATGAGGCTGAGGGATGGGATGTAGAAGATATGGCAGAGGCAAGACAGATGCGTCATGCAACAATGGCTAGTAGAGAAACCCTTAGATCAGATGCAGAGAGAAGACGGACAGGAGCAGGTACATCTGGAGCAGGTGGCAATGGTAGTGGATTTGCTAAGCCTGAGCCACAGAGACGGAGCAAAGGGATTGGTTCTTGGTTTTCTAGATCACGAAGTAGAAGGAAAGAACCTGTGCCTCAGCTACAGGGACGGGATGATTATGTTCAAGTTCTACAGCAAGATCCCACAGTCTTTACGAAGCAAGGTAGTAAGCAAAAAAAAATAAAGGCAATGTTTGGGGGAAAGAATAGGGAGTCAGTAGGGTATTCTTACTCTAAGTGGTCGTTTTATCATGGCATCCCAGCAAACGCCACCACATGCCCTTTCTTTCAGAGCATGCTAAATGCAGTTGCTGAGGCAGGTACAGGGGTTAGAGGGTCAAATCAATATGAGTTAATGACTCGTTATTTGCCTCAACATAAGAAAGAATTACAAGACTGGATTCTAGGCCAGAAGAAGAATTGGGAAGATTTAGGAGTAACTATTATGTGTGATGGTTGGACTGGTCCTACCAGAAAGTCCATCATCAACTTCATGGTTTACTATGATGGGAGGACGGTGTTCCATAGGTCTGTTGATGCATCAGCTGAAGTAAAAGATACAGATTATATTTATGGGCTGTTGCAAGAGGTGGTGGTTGAGGTGGGAGCTCAGAACGTTGTCCAGATTGCGACGGACAACGGCAGCAATTTTAAGAAGGCAGGGGAGATGTTAATGAACAATGCCGACTACAATCTCTTCTGGACTCCATGTGCTGCCCATTGTATTGATTTGATGTTGAAGGACATGGGCAAGATAAGTAAAGTCAAGAGAGTGGTTGAGCAAGCAAGACAAGTAACCACTTTCATCTACAACCATGGTTATTCCTTGAACATGCTCAGGGAGAAATGTGGAGGGGACTTGGTCAGACCAGGCATCACCAGATTCGCTACGAACTTCATAGCATTGAAGAGCTTTGAGGCGAAGATGGCCAGACTCAGATCGACGTTTGCATCTGAGGATTGGTTTTCGTGGAGACAATCAGCTACCCCCCAGGGAGTGGAAGCACAGAGTACCATCGCTTCAGACGAATTTTGGCAAAATGTGAAGGTGGTAGTCAGGGTGTTGCATCCTGTAGTACAAGTGTTGAGATTGGTGGAATACTGAGCGAAAACCAACCATGCCACTTCTTTATGCTGCTGTGGACGCATTGAAAGTACGTGTTGAAGCTTTGATACCACATGGTTACAAGAATTATATAAAGATCATCAATGACCGATGGGAGAGCCAACTCATGGATCCATTGTATAAGGCTGGTGAGTAAATTTGATGATGTATTTACTTTAATGTTACTTATGTACCAAGCTGAGGACAGACACAGGAGCAAGAAGCGCCAAGCATCTCTTTATGGGAGCCACCCCAGACAAGAGCTTCCCATCGACGAGAGTGGAAGCAAGAGCTGACCATGGAGCAGCCTTGTTCCACATTCCATCGCTCTGAAGCTTGAAAGAAGGCTCTGATTCTGCTCCCAGAGTGGCTTATAATTTTTATTTGCTTTAACCATGTGTCCACTGTCAAATATTTCAGTATACTATTTGAACCCCAAGTACCACTATACGCATGTACTTGGGACGAACGCAGAACTCATTGAGGCAGTGAAGCTAGTGGTTGCAAAGTTGGAGCCAGATCCCCAAGCACAGGCATTGGTAAACCTAGAGGTGAGTTGTGAGCTTCAATTACTAAAAATATGATCGCCGTGACACTAATTGTACTGGTTACTGCTATTGCTAGTGCGGCAAAACTATATATTGTAATTGCAAATATTTATAAGTTTTCGATTGTGTGTAGATTAAAACCTTCAGGGAAGCCCGTGGGAGTTTTGGGTTCCCCGCTGCAGTGACTAGACGTGACAAAAGTGATCCGTGTAAGTATTATACACGGATTGTACTGGTTACTGCTATTGCTAGTGCGGCAAAACTATATATTGTAATTGCAAATATTTATAAGTTTTCGATTGTGTGTAGATTAAAACCTTCAAGGAAGCCCGTAGGAGTTTTGGGTTCCCCGCTGCAGTGGCTAGACGTAACAAAAGTGATCCATGTATGTATTACGTTTAAATGACATACGAAATTAAATTATCTTATGTTTTATGTATTACGTTTAAATGACATACGAAATTAAAATATGTTATTGTTCTTATGCAGCTGAATGGTGGGTGTTGTATGGTAAAGATGCACCTACTCCCGAAGAAGATAGCAAGTAGAGTGTTAGCTCGGACATGCTCGGTCGGGTCGTGAGCGAAACTGGAGTACTTTTCAACCTCATTCATTCAAAGAGGCGGAATCGACTTGGCTCCCAATGGCTAAATGACTTGGTCTTTGTGCATTACAACATGAGGCTGAGGGTGCAAGACATGTTCCATGATAAGGAGGATGATACCCCGCTCGAGCTCGCCAACATCTTCCAGCTTGACTCTGAAGAGGAAGATCCATTAGTAGAGTGGGTGCGGGACAGGGGAGTACCTGTGATGGACGAACCCGGGGGGGATGCCTGACTCCCATTTGGCCAGCCATTTGGATACTGATGTCGACGAGTTTTTTACCTTGGAAGAGGGTCAAGTCCATACACGGTCACCCGTGCCATTTGACCCTCCTGCTGGCACTGATACAGAAGATCCTGAGTGGAGTTGGAGTGGTAGTGGAGCTAGTAATAGTGATCATGGGGGTGGGGGTCGAGCCACTATTGTCAATATTGGGGCTGATCCAGAGCCACGAGCATCACCTGTTGGATACACTGGGGAGAGCCAGTACACTCATGCAACACAGGATGATGACCATGGTGCACGTGCACTATCCTCATCACGTAGACCAACTTCGTATTCGCGTAGGCCTCGGCATCATTCCCATTCTGAACATGATGAAGATGCTGATTGCAGTATCACAATGGACGTCGACGTTGATAGCCTCTCTTCTGGCTTACAAGGATTGAGTGTGAAGGAGAATAGCAGTTACTGCAGTGGACAGGAGCAGTGGAATTTTACTGGATACAGCACTGGTTCAGCATACACCTCAAATGATTATGTTGATATCAACTTCGTCCCCTCTCCCACTGCGACTGCATATGGTTCTTCCTTCGACGATGGTTCAGATGCAGGATCACAGACACGGAGTCAGAGTGGATCAACCAACTTCTATTCCGTTTCATCAGTACTTCCGCAAGAGTTTACGCACCAGAGTACTACTTCAAAAGTTTTTCCATTCTTCCCAAAGATAGGTATCTTTCGGACAGCTACTGATATTATATTTATGAATCATGTGCAAGACTACCAGAACTACTTTGCATCAAGAATGTCATGGGAAGATTATGTTGCTCAATTTGAAGACAATTTGCGTCGACAACTTTCCCAGATGTATGATGATAGTAGGATGGATCATCCACGACACTCTACGTATTACTAGACATTATTTCTGTATAAGGATTGTGGAATTGTGGACTATGGGGGGACTATGGGATCATTCAATGCTGAATATTTGAACTATGTGTAATGATTTATAATGAAGTGTTATTTTGTTTCTCTTTCCCCTAATGCATTATGTTATTGTCTCATTTTCTATATTTGATTGAATATAATAGCTAATATTAACCTAAATTTACAACAAACTTCAGCGTTGACTGTCAAAACATGGGTGTAAACCCAAACAACCACAAATGGTCATTATTTTTATAATTTTATACTCTAAATGTGTTTATATATGTAAAAATGAGGTTCCCTTGAAGTTGGAGACCTAAAAAATACATTTTGGCCACCGAGACAGCCTTTTTAAGCTATCTCGGACAAAATACACTGTCTCGGCGAGATCTCGGGTTTCGGAGAAGGCCGAGACTCCTCCGAAACCCGAGATATTAAACCTTGCCCCAGATATATTAAAGAGGGATACGAAGAACTACCACACACATGATTCAGCTTGCTACTGAGTACTGAAGTAGCTTCTTCAGTTTGAACCATCTGGCGAATGAGACGATCAGTGGCGAGAATTTCAAGTTTCAACTAGTAAAATAGCCACTATGTTGCAAGGTTTGGGTACAGGAAATGTGCCAAGAAAGATTAACTAGACACCCAAAACTTCAGCACAAGCAAACATGAGTCCAAAAATAGGTACAAGAATGGGAAGATGGCTAAAATATGTCCAAAACAGGGTCAAGTGCAAAAAAAAAAAGGGTCATAGGACATGGTTTCAAGTATCGTATCGTACGGGGTGTATCGACCGATACGTATCAATATCAACCGTGGTCGATACGATACACCGTGTTACGTATCTCATTTTTTAAAACAAAAAGTGTATCCACATGTATCGACTGTATCGAACTAACATGGCTTGATATACTTCAACACAGTTGATACAGTCAACACAGTTGATACAGTCAACACATATCGATATTCGATACACTTAAGTTTACAGTTTCTTAAAAAAAAAAAAAAAAGGAAAAAAAAAAGAAAGAAAAACCTTGTATTGAAGATTATCGACCAATATCGAACCTTATCGGTTTGATACAATCCATACTGGTCGATACACTCGCTTAAAAGTCAAATTGATGAGGACATCACAACAGTACCTTTATTTTATTGTTGATTTTAGGATCCATTTGGTTAAATTTTATTTCAATATTGGTTTTAGAAACCGTTTGGTTTTATTTGTGCTTCTTTATTTCTAGTTCTATTTGACCTAGTCTTTTTATTTAGTTATTTCTTTTATTGTAAAAGAAGAGGCATGGACTCTTAAGCGTGGATCCTTCCCACAATTTAGCTGTCTTTCTTATTTATCCTTTTTTATTTAGTATGTGATTAGGATTGTAAAGCCCATATAATAGGCGACTTTTCTAATTGGAATGATATGCATTATTGATTAAAGAAAAGAAAAGAAAGGACTCTCGGTTCTCCCTCTCTCACGGTAATTCTCTTCTCCTTCTCTTTCTCGATCTCTCTCTCTCTTCTCTTCCCTCTCTTTCTCTATTTTTGATATCCCTCCGCCTTCTTCTCTTGGTCATGATATCCCCCCCCCCCCAGTTCCTTTTCTCTCAGTTTGATAAAACACCACCCCTCCCCTTGTTCTCTGTTACGATGAGTTTCCCCTCTCCCTATTTGCTGATTACGTGTCGGCAGGCTCCTTTTCCCCCTTCCCTCTTTCATGAGACAGGTTCAGGTTTTTTTTTATTTTTGATATAATCAGCCCATATTATTCTTGCTGTTTTTTTGTTTCTACTAATCTGAACAGCAACTGTGTGGTTGTGTTCCTTATCTCTGAACCTGTCAATACCACCTGTTTTGGTTAGTATTCCTTGTCTATTACATTGGAGATAATTCTGAATTCATGTGATCATGGGTTTCTTTTTTCTACTAAAGCATTTAATCTTACTAGTTTAAGATTGTGACAGCTCTTGCACAGTAGTACTTCATAACATGCTGTTTAATATTGACTACCATGAATCCTAATTGACTATTGCTGACTTGAGAGCATGTTACCTAGAATTATAATGCTTATTGCATATTGCTATACTAGCGCTACTCACTTACTCATGTATGCGTTTCATGTGTGTTGCTGCTTATTTCAGTCCATACCTATTAGATCACCCATTTAGTGAGTCTTTGTTGTTAGTCTTCGTATTAGAGTAGGATAAGGATGTAAATGGATAGCCGAAAATCCAGATCCAATTCGAATCCGCAACCGTTTAAGGGAATCCAGATCCGAACAAATGGATTCGGATGCGAATTCGGATAATTTAGGCCGGAGCCGGAGCCAAATTCGGATAGCATTCAAACGGAGCCGATATAATCCGCTCCGTTATTATAGTGTAAGACTAGTAGGATAACCAAAAGTAAAGAAAGTGGGAGACAGCTGTTTCTCTTTGTTGACTATTTTCTTTATTATAATAATATGGAAAATCGCCATCGTTACTTCACATTACCTTTTTTTAGAGAAAAACTTCATATCCAATTCTAGGGTCTTCTAGTCTCAACGTAGAGAACATTGAGACTTGAGACAGATCTCGCATCGTTACTTTTACATTTACGTTTTTAGAAAAGAACGCCTATAATCAATTCTGGGGTTTTCAGTTTCGAGAATGCAGAAGATGATGGATGGAAGAGGGCTGTAACCTCTCTGCGGAGGAGGATCAACCTTGCAACTTCTTGCTACATTGTTCTGCACCGTATGTGAATCTTCTGTGTCGGTTTGAGAAGCATCAGTGATCCATGAAATGGAGAAGAAGAAGAAGAAGAACCGTCATTAACAAGTAAATACCGCTGTTGCAGGGGTTTCCGAAGAAGGCGAAGGAGAAGATGAAGCAGAAGACATATAAGAAGAAGAAGAAACAGTGAGAAAGGAAGATGCCAAAGACGCTTCAAAACCTTTCAGCTTCATCGACGCCTTGATGGCTCTAGAAATTTCTGCACCGTCGACACCTATTTTGATGATGAAGATGAGGAAAAGAACCTGTTTCCTGCAAGCACATATAGAGCATAAAAGGATTGATTCACAGTAAGTGCTGAGCAAGTGGTCGGAGATCTAAAGCTGAGTTTCGAAGTTGTTTGAGATCTGAGTTCAAGATCTAAAATCGTTATGGAATTGTTAAGTCTAAAGTGAGATTTATTGTCTTCTTAGTTTCGGGATCACAATCTGAACTAGTAAAGGTTTGTTCTTCGAGTTTCTGCTATGAAAGTCAGTGATGTATTCGAGGGTTTTCTCAAGTGACCGTAATCAAATTCGAATCGGATGTTATTTGGAAATCCGAGACTGTTGTCGAATTTGAATTCGGAATATTATTTTAGACATCCGCCGGATTCGAATTCGAATTCGGATGTTAATTGTGATAATCGGATTCAAACTTGCATACTGATGTATCCGATTTGAATTCGATCTGTTTACATCCCTAGAGTACGGTAGTCTAGAATCCCTAGTTTGTCCTACATCACCCCCTATTGATATAGTCGATCTTGATATTTCGAGGAAAATGCTTCTTTAAGTGAACCTTCATCTCCTCCCAAGAAGAAATTGGTAGCTGTCCCATTCCTGTGATCGATTGTTCAACACCAGTCCACCATATTTTAGCTTGACCTACTCTTCTATCATCAGCCATGTCAATATAGTGTTCCATGGCTGTAGACCAATCGAAGAACATTAGAGGATCATATCTTCCTTCAAAACCAGGCATCTTCTCCTTGGTCATAACAAAATGCTCTTTCATATCGTTCATCTTCCATGAGATGATTTGCCATGTCAAGCAAAGAAGGTTTTGGTCTATTACCACAATTGGTGCTATAGGTATCACTCTATCTGCTAGTGCAGGGTCTGGATCTACTCGCACGTCATCCTCTACTATTCTTTCTCCTCCATCACGGCATGCACTTGAAAAATCATCAGGAGCATTGCTTGCTGGATTTGCTGGAGCGGGGCAATTACGTTAGGCACTTGACCGATAAGCCAAAAACTCCAGAGCTGATGGTTAACCTATCCCATACTAGGCTGGCCTAATCTAGCGCCTATACATTAGATTGAACCCATTACATACAAAACAGATTCCTAGGGATTCTACTCATCAAACTCGACTATACAGTGCCAACCCTTAACATAAATATCAGCTCATCTCGTTGCTTATCGCGGAGTTTCCCATGGAAAGATCTACTACTCTGAGTAGCCACAATTTCATGCTAGAGCTGAACAAGAGGAAAAGAAGATGAGGAAGAAGAAGAAGAACAAAGATCTAGGAAATCACACCTAAGTTTCTAGGCAATCATACCTAGAAGAGATACAATCACATTTCCACGTAAGACACCTCCATAAGCTGTAACATTTTAAACCTCTCATTACCCATTTAAATGGAAATCAGTATACGTAAATATAGTGGATTTCCTTATGTTTCAAGTATCTAGTTACTTGTTGCATGGATTACTATTTACATGTACCACAAGTAATGATAAGTCACTAGATGCTTGTCCCATAAGCAACTAACTCCTTATAACTTTAAAGAAACTAGTTCATAAGGAACTTCTCATGACAATTCATACGTAAATTGGACCCACACAAGAATGGGGGAAAAAATACACCATGTTTGACCAGACCTAACAACCCAAACTATTTATACTACCAAAATATCCTAAACAAAATAATGACTTGAGGGACCATCTCAGCCTCTTAGTTGCATATATGTAAGCCACATATCTGTGCTACAAAATAAGCATGGGAGCCATGGAAGTTAGGCCACCATGTCTCCTAGTATACACCTTAGGGGCTGAAACTGATCCCCATCACCAACACCAATGTCATGCTATGTCCACAACAGTAATCTGGGGTTACATGAAGTGTCCAGGTAACTAACGATACTCAGATCTTTTCCTCCCCCTAATTTACTAGAAAGGAGCCATGTAACACATGGAACTAAGAGAGAGACAAAAATAAAATATAATAAGGTTCTTGTCATGGCCTATGGTACATCAATTTCCTATTAAACCATGCATCAGCCAAGTGGGAAATCTTCTGCAATCGCACCCAACAGTAAATACTAAAGACACCAACTTCCAAGATGATGTTGGCCATTCTAGCTGTCGGATAAACAAGTCAAGGTCCAGATTGGCCACATATCAAATTTCAGCATCAAATTCAATAATTTATCTTCACATGTAACGGCATAACACCCCCCAAAAAAAATAAATAAATAAATAAAATAAAATAAAATAAAAATGTATCCATGCACCCCCTCAAGGTCTGCATATTATAATGGTAATTAGGCTTAAACTTGACATGTGGGGATGTTGGGGTCCACCTGTACACAAAATATGGGATCCATCAGCCCACATGGCTGGTATTTAATTTCATGTGTGATTTTGGAGGGTCACCTAAGTGGGTATCCCATAACAAGACACTTTTAACAAAACATCTACAGAAGCAACATTAACTTGCATACCAACAAGAACCTCACGCAAAACAAAAAGTAAGCAATATAATATCTTTTTTTTAAAAAGTCAGCTAAGTTAGATTATCTAAATAAGAAATTTTGAATATTAAAGTTCAAAAATTTAATCCCTATTTCAACAAAATTCAGAAAAAGGGATAAAATAAAATCTAAAATAGTAAAATAAAAATGTTCAACAACATTATCACTAATAATTTATAAGAATAAATTTCAACTACCCCCCATAATAGTTTCGAAACATCATCTACCACCCATACTTTTCAAAAAAAACATCAACTACACCCAAGTAACTGACGGAAGAGACTGAAATCACTGTTAGACATTTTTACCCTTTTTGTTTTTAATTGAAAATTTTAAAAAACTAATAAAATTACTAATATAACCTTATTATTTCCTTTCCTCTATCCCTCTCTCAACGTTCTCCCCGTTGAGCTATTGTATTCAGGGCATCTCTCCTCTCATCATTGAGATTTTTAATTACCATTTCCAATAAACTGGTCATCAATGGCTCTGCCATTGGAAAATAGAGACGAGAGCACGAGAGCAGCCAAGAAAGAAAGAGACCCTTCCGTCCCTGTCTAAAATTTGTCTCCTAATCTGTCTAGATCTGAAATTTATTGCAGGCAAAGCTTTACAAATTCCAACCTTCCTTAGATGAAGGTCACCGCTCTCTCTGTAAACCTATCAACCATTGTAGAGAGAGATTTTGCAGACAAACAAAGAAGGAAAAAAAAATGCATGGATGCACACGAAGAAAACCCACAGTGGCATCATCGTCATCGTTTTCTTTTGGATTATGCAATTTCTTCTTACCGCAAGATATCGATCAACTAACAATCCCTAGAAAATTTTCCGATGGGCTTCTTCTGTTCGTTTGAAACTCTGGTTCCATCACAGCCAAACCCTCACCGAAGATACGGAAGGAGCGTGTGGATTCGAAGCTTGACGAAAAGCTTCGTGCTCTTAGGACCTTTTCTCCGAGGATGGACATCAGGAATGAATCCAAGCAATCGGTCTCAAGCGTGGTTTTAGGAATTGGAAGCAGATCGGGAGTGGAGCGGCGCTGCCGCATGGAGGAAGCCGTTTATGCTAGCTTCCTTTGTCGAAGAAGAAGGAGGCGATGAGTAAACAGAGCATTGCAGGAATTGAAGAATGTGGCAGGAGGGTTCAAGGGCAGTAGCAGAAGCATGAAAACAATGGCTTTTCTGTGCAAGTAGTGTCTTTGCAGACAAAACAAGGCTTTAGATTTGGGTTTTTTCAGACGAAGATTGCCGCCGGCCAAAGCTTCGTTGCGCCATCGTCGGGGAAGAAAAGGCTTGCATTGTCGTCGGCGAAGATAATCGGAGAAGAAATGGTAGATCAGAGAAGAAGAAGAAACTGGATTTAGATTTGGGGTTTTACCCTCCTTAAGTGAATGAGGGTAAAACCGTCTTTTAACATTTCCTTAAGGGCATTATTGTCCATTTCAAAATCAATTTTGGGTGACATCAGCAACTAACGGAATTCATTTAACGGAGTGGATCTATTTGATTAACGGTGGTAAACGTTTGGGTGGTGGTTGAAGTTTTTTGAAAGGTGTGGGTGGTAGGTGATGTTTCGAAACTATTTTGGGGGGTAACTGAAATTTATTCAATTTAAAATCATAAATGTAACTTCAGTAAAAGAAAACTAACCAGAAACGAAGGGGGGAGAGAGAGAGAGAGAAATAAAGAGAGAGGGAGAGAGGTGTCGATTCTACTAAGGATGGTAGAATTGAATTGTGTATCTTGTTCTCCCAACAGCCATTATTTATAGATAGGGTAAATTATGGGTACCTCCCCTCTAGTTTGATCAAATATCAAGTACAGCCCAAACCTTTTGAACAATTACAAAGACACCCCAAACAATTAAAAAGACACCCCTAAAATCCAAATAAATAACAAAATTACCCACGCCGTTAATTACTTTCTGTGTTAGTTGACGACATAACCACAAGCTTAAACCTATAATACCCAAAATGCCCCTATTCCAAGGGAATTCGCTGGCGAGCTGAATCTCATAATTGGAGCCGGCATCGTGTTAGTAACCGGAGGTGCTGGATCTAGCAGAGGCAGATTCGAGATCGAGTTAACCGGGTGAGCTTCAGATCTGGTTTTCAGTAGAACCCATCATGAGGAAGAAAAAAGAAGGAAGGGGAGGTGCAGTTTAGGTATTAAAGGTTTAAGCTTGTGTTTATGTCGTCAATTAACGGCATGGATGTTTCCGTTATTTACTTGGATTTTAGGGGGTGTCTTTGTAATTGTTTGGGTGTCTTTGTAATTGTTCAAAAGGTTTGGGGAGTACTTAGTATTCGATCAAACTAGAGGGGAGGTATCCATAATTTTCCCTTATAGATAATAAAAAGGGGTAAAGGGATAGGTTTGGGACTCTTCGTGACAGGGAGTCCTAGTTATATAAGAGGATAGTAATTCCACATGTCAAAATGATAAGAATCCTAATCCTAGTTAAACAATAAATGTAATCTCCTAATTACATGTAATGAAATAGAGATAAGAAAAAGAAAAGGAGGAGTGAGTCAACCAACCAAATCCTATCACCAAAAAGGAGCCAGCTTGACAATTGGCCAGCACTAATCCTAGGATGGGCTTAGCGTTAATAGCAAGCTCGATATTGGGAAATGGACCATGGTGAAGGGGTCCATTCACCTTATAGATATGACGTTAACACCCTCTTCTAGCGAGAGCATATAAGTCACCCATGCCAAGCTTGGAGCAGTTCAGTCGAAACGCCAGACCTAATAAGGACTTCGTGAAGATATCAACCAGATTTGAAGAGGAGACAAATGGAGTGATCAGCAATTTATTCACAACAGCATTACAAACATAGTAACAATCAACTTAAACATGCTTGGTGTGCTCATGAAAAACAGGGCTACTCGCACTGTAAATAGCAGCTTACTTGTCACAAAACATCTTCATAGATTGAGTTACTGGGAATTCCAACTCTTGAAAAAAGAGGCTTTAACCACATGAATTGAGCAGCAAATGAGCCACGGAATGGTACTCAGCTTCAACACTAGAGCGAGCCACAATAGTTTGTTTCTTAAATTTTTCATGTGATTAAATCTCCACCAACAAATGTACAATAATCAGTTGTGGATCCTCTGTCACCATCACCACCAACCTAATCAACATCTGAGTACCCTACGATATCAACATGCTTATGGAGAAGATAAATAGTTGTTTGCTTGGAAACTTCTTTAGGTATAGTAAAATACGACAATCAACTGCCCAGTGAACTTCTTTAGAAATTTGCATGAACTGGTTAACCACGCCAACAACATAGGATAGATCAGGTCTAGTAATAGTTAGATAGATAAATTTACCGAGAAGTCTCCTATATCGATGTAAATCAGTAAAATCTTCGTTGTCACTGGTCTCAAATTTTTGATAAGGATCCATTGGTGTGTAAGCCGGTTTAGCAACAAATAAGCCAGACTCAATCAAATATTCTAGTACATATTTTCTTTGAGAAAGACTAATACCCTTGCTACTGTGGAAAACTTCAATGCCAAGAAAAATAATGGAAAAGAACCAAATCTTTCATTTGAAATTGCTTGTTTAAGTAGGACTTGGCCTTAGTAATACCAGATGTATCATCACCCATAACTGATATCATCAACATAAACAGCTATCATAACAATTTTAGAATGGCGTTGTCGGACAAACACAGAGTGGTTAGAGTAACATGGAGAGAAACCACAATATATAATAACAGAGCTGAAGTAATCAAACCAGGCATGTGGTGTGTGTTTCAACCCATAGATAACCTTTGTGCAATTTGCGACCTTTGGTAGACTTCCCGCCTGAGCAACATACCCTGGAGGTTGGACCATATAGACTTCTTCTTGGAGATCCCCATATAGAAAAACGTTCTTTACGTCCATCTGATAGAGAGGCCAATCGAAATTTACAGCCAAGGAGATAATAACCCGTATAGAGTTGAGACGGGCAACAGGGGAAAACATCTCAAAGTAATCAACACTATATGTCTGAGTGAACTCTTTAGCAACCAAGCAAGCTTTAAGGCGTTCAACAGACTCATCAGAATTATGTTTAACAACGTCGACCCAGCGGCAACAGACAACAAACTTCCCAGCAGGTAGACCATCAAGTGTCCATGTGTAAAGGGAGACTAAGGCATCCATCTCAATGTCCATAGCCATTTTCTACCTAGGATGAGATAAGCTTGGAGGTGAGAGGTGTAAACAAAGGTGGTAGATTGGGACAAAACAAGATTATGGGCAGAGATGGGGAGATGAGAAGTAAGTAACAAACCAATCAATTGGATATGTAATTAAAGACTTTTGGGTACAAGTATGCAAACCTTTACGAAGAGCAACAAGCAGAAAGATCGCAACACTAGGTGCAAGCAGAGTGGGGGACAGAGCACATGCTAGATCCGCAACGGGAACAATGTCAGAAACTGGAGCAAGAGGCAGATCCAGAACAGGATTAGACCTTTGGCGTTGCTGATAGACCTGTAATGGAGGTGGTGCAGCGGTGAGAGGGTCGTCTGATGTGGTAACCAATTAATGTGGAGGTGGAGCGGGAGGCATAATGGTAGTGACAAAAGAAGGATAGTAAGGTGTATCTTTAAAAATGTGACATCAGCACTGACAAAGTGACATCGATTAACTGAGTCATAGCACTTGTAGCCTTTCTAAGTCTGTGAATAACCAAAGAAAAAGAACTTAAAGGACTTAGTAGATAGTTTATCCGGCTGAGGCTGTAACATATGCGCAAAACAAACACACCGAATACACAAGGAGGTACAGTAAAAAATGCAGCATCATAGTAAAAGATAAAATATGGAACCTCATTATGGAGAACAGATGATGGCATACATAAGATAGCAGGCGATAAGAATAGCATCATTCCAAAAATACTTAGGAACATGCATGTGAAATATGAGTAACCGAGAAACCTCTAAAAGATGGCTATATTTAAGTTCAGCAACTCCATTTTGTTAAGTGTAGGCGCAACTAGTCTGATGATAATTACGAAAGATATAAATGGAGGAAGCAAATTGAACCTTTATTTCTTGGTAAAAACCTTAAAAGTAGTAAGAAACTCAGAAAGATCCTTAAGTAAATAAAGCCAACTTATCTTGGAATAATCATCCCCAAAACTCATAAAATAATAATAACCTAGTCTATTAGGGGGACACGACATCGACCTCAAATGTCAGAACGTACTAAAGAAAATGGAAATGAACAACGAGCCTCAGAACGGGCAGGAAAAGAAGAGCGGTGATATTTTCCAACACATAAGCCTCACTCAAGGTGAGGGAAACTTGTAACTGGATATAAGGGTCTTCATCTTAGAGAGTGAGAGGTGGCCAAGCCCGTGATGCCATTGAAGCAGTGTGGTAGTAGTAAAGGTGGTAGCAACGGAAGTAGTCGGCCCAATATGCTCCAAGTAGTAAAGACTAGCATGCTTAAGTTTGCCACCAATCATCACCCTGGTCTTGAGATCCTAAAAAACGCAACAAGAAGGGAAAAAACGTAACTGGATAATTTAGAGATTTAGTGAGTTTGATTAACAGACACAAGAGGTAATTTGGGAACATGGAAAATAGACGACATCGTCATGGAAGGTATTAGGGGAAACCATTTCATGCTCTCTTGAGTGGAATGGATCCATCAATAAGGAAAACAGGGACAGATATAGTAGTGTCCTTAAAAGAGGTAAAGATATTAAACTTACCAGTCATATCACAAGAGGCTATAGAATCAATGATCCAAGGAGTAGGGGATATGGTAGAAATAAGGTAGTGGAACCTATGTAAGCCATAGAAGTGAATAAACTTGTTTGTTCTAGTTGATGAACCCATTGAAATAATGCCTTTAATTTGTTTGACAAGCTAAGGCTGCCAAGAGAAAGAGAAGGAGTAGGAGCAACAGCAGGAGTAGGAGCAAGAGCAGGAGTAGGAGCAAGGGCACGAGCATCATCATTACTGGCAGAGTCGGCCAGAGCATCAGTCCATTCAAAATGTCCATATTTATCCCAATAGGTATTAATATTGTGATTAGTCTTTCCACAGTGAGTACAATCCATATTTGGTTTATCGGAGTTGGAACGTCCAGCCCCACGACCAGAAGGGCCACGTCCACATCCTTGGCCAGAGCCCCCACCTCTACCAGAGGAGGAGCCTCGGCCGCGGCCAACATATAGAGCAAAATTATTTTTAACAGTACTAGAGTCACTTGGAGACCAATCATTTAAAACGAAAGAATATCTTATTAAGAGTAAGATCTTCTCTCTAAATAGAAGCTAACTTTTCACAGATTGATATTCAGATGGAAGACCAGCCAAAAACTTGACCACATAAAATTCTAATTATTGGGCCTTAAGTTGTTCAAGATCATATGAGAGGCTGAACAGTTTATAGTATTTCAATGATACCTTCGAAACCACTGCAGTACTCATCAAGGGACTTATTACCCAATGAGAAGTTGAACATCTTCAAGGTCATAAATCATGAAAATATTTTTTTCTTGAGCATAACTAACCTTGAGGTCTGTCCATATAGCCTTAGCAGTCTTATGAAACATTACATTAGAGACAATAGAGAAGTCAATACTGCCCCATAACCAGGTTTGGAGAGTGGATTTTTCAAGCATCCATTCATCATAGGTTTTGATAACCATGGCATCCTTATAATCATTAGATGGAGGGTCATCAATTAGGTATTGGAGTTTACCTTTAAAGTGAATATAGGCTCGGACAGCTTGAGCCCATAGGAAGTAGTTGGAAACTCCTTTTAATTTAATGGAGGTAATTTGGACTTGATGATGGGAACTATCTGAAGAGGGCTTGGAATTAACCATAGACACCAATAGTTAAAAATAACAATTTATGAGAGGTTGAAAAAATATCACCAGTTAGAACTCTTGCTACAGCAGATCAGGTCAGATCTGAAACAGTTGTTGCAGTAGTATGATAAGGTAGAGCAGCAGTAGATCAGCCATTTAGTATTGATGGCAGCAGCAGGTTCATAGTAGTGGATTACATTATAGCAGATCAGATCAGAGACTTATTTTCGATTAAGTAGCAGAAGTAGATCAGATCTGAGAACAGGTGTAGTAGTAGTACTGTAGGATCGATGCAGTAGCAGCTACTTAAAAGCAGTCACAGATTATCAAAGAGCAATATTGCATTAAAAATATGCAGTCGCTTGAAGACAACAGCAACATATCATATCTAGAATATATCAGATTTGATGAGGATAGAGCAGCAGCAGCAGTAGCAGATTATCTAGTAGTAGTCAGTAGTAGCAGGAAACAGTTACAGTAGTAATCATATCCAGTTTAATACTTGTTAAAAACTAGGTTTAATCATAATAGTAGTGCAGCATAGGGACTTCTTAGAAGACTATCAAACAAGCAAGAGAGAGCTTGATTAATGTAATCAAGGCTGCTCTAATACCATGTAACTTCAGTAAAAGAAAACTAACCAGTACCGAAGGAGAGAGAGAGAGAGAGAGAGAGGTGTCGATTCTACTAAGGATGGTAGAATCGAATTGAGTATCCTCTCCTCCTAGGGTAAAGGGATAGGTCTAGGACGCCTCAAGTCAAGGAGTCCTAGTTACATAAGAGGATAGGAATTCCGCATGTCAACATGACAAGGAATCCTGATCCTAGTTAAACAATAAATCATATTTCTTAGTTACATATAGTGAAACAGAGATAAAAAGAAAATAATGAGGACTGAGTCAACCAAATCCTATCACCAAAAAGGAGCCAGTTCCAGCACTAATAGCAAGCTCGATATTGGACCATGGTGAAAGGGTCCATTCTCCATATAGATATATCGTTAACAATAAATATAAATTTCAGGATCTAAATGTTCATATGGGGTTACATGAGAGAGAGAGAGAGAGAGAGAGAGAGAGAGAGAGAGAGTTTCCCAATATATGACTCAAATGTGAGAGAGATGAAAACAACTTTCTTAATTCTTAATATAAACAATAGGGAGGTATCCAGCAGAGGTTAAGGCCAAGTAAGAGACAAATGTTTGGATTTCTGCAGTTATTTTGTTAAAGGTGGTTGCTGAATATTAACAGAGTAGTGATTAGTGAAATGTCGCTTATGTTTTGGAAATTGTTGCTTCAATGGTGAAAACTCCCATTCATGTTTTGGAATTTGTTGCTTCAATGGCAACTTGAGAATTACTTTCTGTCATGTAGCAAGTTGGCTGAGTCATAAATTCCACTGGGAAGTTTGGCGCACTCACCTATCTCATGTGTAAATTTTGGGCCCAAATTTCTTATCTTAAAACCTTTTGAACAAAACCTCCCTCCAGAATTCTGCAATACATTATGAACCATCCAACTGAGCTAGGGCTTGAAATTTGAGAGGAAACCAAAGCTAGTGTCGGGAAGGGCAATAATTACTCCAAAATTCAGCATCAAACAAAATGCATACCAGTACCAATGGGGATAAATTGCAACTATAAAGGAAAAAATCTTCAACATACCATCCATGATTGCCTCCACTCCAATTAACCCCGGACTTTTGGAAGAATTACCGAAACTTAGGACGTGTTCCCCAAAGACTGAAAACTGCAGTAATTAGAAACATAATTTAGGAACTTGCTTTTTATAGAAGGCAAAGGGAAACGAAAAAGAATCCGAAACTCAAGACTCCTTTTTTTTTTTTTTTTTTTTTTTTTGATAGATATAGTCCCAAAGAGAGTTGAACTCATAAACTCATTTTGAGATGTTGGTATTTGCCAACTGAGCTATCCCCATGAGGTTAAACGTTAAAAGTAAAACTCAAGACTTACTTAGCCCTAATAGTAGTATTTATGAATAAAAAGTATTTAATTATTAGTCTGCAAGTATAAGAAATCAAAACGTATAGGATCTGTGGTTGTAATACTATTTATGAAATTATACAACAGTATCATGGACAGGTAGCACCACCAGACCTTGAGAGGAGAAAACTCGATAGACTTTCAACCAGATTTACGAACAACACAGTACAAAACGTATAGGATCTGTGGTTGTAATACTATTTATGAAATTATACAACAGTATCATGGACAGGTAGCACCACCAGACCTTGAGAGGAGAAAACTCGATAGACTTTCAACCAGATTTACGAACAACACAGTAAAGACTTGTTGAACTCTTTGAAGGATCAAAGATGCACTACACAAGGAGAGATTGTTGAGTATGTCCCAAACCAGTGTTTTAAAACCCTATTCTGAAGAGCTAAACCCATGGAGCAAAGCTCCTCAAGGAAGTAGGGCGCGCCCCCGGGGGGAGGGAGAGAGAGAGTAGGAGGAACGTTACCTTGTTTTTATCGCCGGCGGTAGCCTATGTGAGCACCGGATGACCGGAGGGTAATGGGGAGGAGTGAATGGCGACTGCCTTTCTACCCTTTTGCCCTTTTGCCCTTTTGCCCTTTTGATGGACATATTTTTCAAATGGCTTCTTTGCTCTTAAAATTGAGCACGTGTTGATTTTGATTATCTATAAATTAATTGTAAGAAAAAATACGGGAAGAGGACAGCATACCTAGCAGCTTCGATTTTACCCTAACAAGGACCCAATTTCTGGATTAGACCAATCTATCAATGGGATCTAATTAAGAGTTAAACATGTAGACTTTGCTAGCCATTAGTTGTCATTGTTGGTAATTTGGCAGTGTAACTCAATGTGGAAGGGAAAATAATTAATGAGAGAAAAAATGCGAAAGAGAGAGATTGTTAGCACAAGTCTTGAAGAGTGGTCGAACAGTTGAAAGAGTGGTCAAACAGTTGAAATAGTGGTTGATAAATGGTTAATTATAAGTCAACTTAAAGAGAAAGAAAATGGAGTGTATATGAAGTTAAATTGAAGAGAGACAGAAAAAAAGGAGAGAAAATGTCAACAAGCCCCATAACTGGTCCATTCTACCAATTGAAAAAACAGAATGGTAGCTGAGAGCTCAAAGATTAAAGGTTGAAGAGTGAAAATGGAGGAGAAAGATTGTCACTTCAATGTGGCAATAGAATAGCAACTGAAATGAATAAAGGAATTGAAGATATATAAAAGAAGTAAAGATAGAATAAAGTTTTGAGGAGAGAGAAAATTGGGTGGGCCCCACCTTTAGACACCTCCGTTTATTGTAAGTATGAGTTCATTTGTTAATTGGTATGTTACTGGATAATTATGATATAATAAAAAAATAAAAAATAAGAAGATAAAAAAAAAGGGAGTTATATATAAAATAAGGTTCATCATGGGTTGTTGAGGTTCATGTTATTCTCATATTTGTCATGTTGTTATGATTGAGTTGACATATGAGAATATATACATATTCGGGCTTCAATTTTTTGAGATTGGGAGATGCATACATCTGTTCTCATATGGCATACAACTCGTGTTGGATTGATCATGTCCAAGATCTTAAGTTTCGAGAATAGTTTAAGTCTTGATAACTCAATGTGACCACTTTGATCAAAGTGCTTACTTATTTGTTCATTTTTTAACTGCAATTCTTTGTTATCACTAGTGAGAGTTGTTGAATTGGTGGATCCGTTTCAAATTCTTTGAATTAGGTAAGTCCATGTGATTGTATTATTAGTGCTACATGTGATCTTATTATGGATTCACATTCCCCAAAATCAATCACAATATTATTTGAATTCAATTAAATTGATTGAGATAAATTTGGGTTGATTCCTCTTATGAGATCTAATTTTGTTTGATTGAGTCGTCCCTGCTTGTGCATGTGAGCTTCTTCCAAATCCTAAGTTTATCATCCCTGATTATAGCATTGTTTTATATTTTCTGATATCACCAGAGTTTGTCCTTCACCATATCTGCCATTTCGGTAAGAAACTTTACCACCAGGATATTGTTTAGAGCTCTTGTCCCATAGTCTACCCAATCATCGTCTCAAGCATCTGAAGAGTCGATAGAAATCTTGGAGAATCAAGAGCAAGCAATAGATACTATTGAAGACAGAATAAATCGATTAAAGCAAACTATCAATGTTTCAATAAATTTGGTAAAACAGAACATGCAATTCAGATAGCAATAGGCTAGAGAGGGCAAGTAGGCCTCCGTGGCCATCTGCCTGGTGGGGGCGGCTCCTCTGTTGTGGGTAAACAGGAAACCTGACTCTACGAACCTGAGGAAAGGTTGCACAACAGTAGTATTGGTGTTAAGACATGAGCTATTTGTAGTGCTAGCAGGAATGCAAGTGAATGAATCCCATCCCCTAGCGAGTTCAGTGCGTAAGCCCCCTTATAGATAAAGTCACTAGAAAAGAGCTCGTTCTTCAATTTTAAAATCTTTAGATTCATAAGATCATGATAGAGTCTTCGCGCGTTAGCGTGCTACAACTAGCAGAGCAGCAAGCTGAAAAACTACAGTGCGCTATGGCGAAAAAGTTATTGCTTGTTATCTACTTCGCAAGCCTTCGCTGCCACATTCTGTAACTTCCTTTCTTTCGTCCGTCCACGAGGCTGTAAAAAGAGAGAAAAGGGCGGCTAATTAGCGGGAGTTGTGTTGGTTGTATGCCACGAGGTGCCTATGGACAAGGGGACAAGTGAATCATCGCTTTTGGGCACAGGCAGCCCCTCTACCATCCATCCCACTGCATTCCGTCGTCTCATATTGTACTAGACTGTATCAGGCCAAATATATTTATTGAGAGAAAAGGGATCAAACTCATATTTTATATTCTTCATTTTGATATTTAAAGGGATCCCCATTCATTCTGTCATTCCCGTCTACGGATTGATTGTCCCTATCTAACTACATGGTAGTGGTCTAGGGAGTACAATTGTTAGAGCACAAGAGAATGAAGAGTAATGATTTTAGCAAGAGCAGCCAGACGGACTACCATAGTTAGTCTAGTAACTACTAGAGTAGAGTTGAGTAAAAAGGTATGGTATAACAGCCTTTTCGAGCGAGCGTCTAGGGTCTCCTGTAAACCCCCATGATGTGGTAATGGGAGGATATTAGGGGAAGCAGTGAGTGGAGATTCCCTTGTAAAAAACTGGATGAGGGGAGACTTCGCACCCGGTTCGGAGGGCGGGGATATCCCGACCCTACTATCATTATGCTTTTGCAATGTTACTTAGTTTAACTCCCTGAGACAGTTTACTCCTAACAGTTCATATTCTAGCTCATGATGATGAAGAGGAAGAGTTTGCTTATCAGAGGCCGGCAATATGTAGAGAGTCCAAAACTTCATGGAAGAATTAACTACATTAAACAATTGTTGAGGAATCGTAAAGGAGTGGAGAGTCAAATTATAGATTCTAAGGGATTATGTTTTTTTCCTAATGCTAAGTTGCCTCCCAAGTTTAAATGGACGACGATGAAATTTAACAGGACATGAGATCCTAAAACACATTTGAGGTCTTTTACCAACTTGATGAGATAAGGGCAGTACTTCATAGATGAACAGATAGTGCAGGCATTTCAGTTTTCTTTGACGGTTGGGGTCCATAGGTGGTTAATGAACTTAAACCCTTCCCAAATCCATTCCTGGTTAGACATCACTAAGGCTTTCACTAATCACTACTCTTATAACACATAGATTGAGACAAGTAGGAGACAATTGGAAACAATGGTGCATATGCCAAGTGAAGGGATTTCTTCATATCTGACAAGGTTTAAGACTGTGGCGCCCCATATGTGAGACAAGACTTTTGAAAACAGGTATCAATGATGATGAAAGGGTTGAACAGAATTTATAAAAAATTCATCTTCGGCCAAGGAATTCTGTCCTTTGAAGTGTTGATTGCTGCTAGGTAGCAAGTTGAAGATGTTATCAACCATGGTGATGAACTCCCAAACAAAGTTGAAAAGATGGTGTTGGAGACTGGCCTAAGTAGGAGATCGTACCCTTTTAAAGCTGCAAGCTCCAGTGCTCCTCTACTTGTCAAGAATGTGGCTACGACAAGCTCATACCTGTTAATGATAGAAAGTACTTATCCTTCTCTAGGATAGTAGAGACCCATGAAACAATTCACTGAATTGGGTTTGCCTAGAGAAGTAGTCATGGAAAGATTAATGAAAGCAGGGAAGTTGAAAGACCCTGAGCCGATTCTCCTACTGAATCCTTTGCCACCAACTTTCCATCATGACCATTTCTACAAGTTTCATAATCAACATGGTCATGGCACAGAGTTTTGCTTCCAATTAAAGAATGCAATTCAAGATCTCTTAGAAGCAGGGAGCTTTAAGATAAAACCAAGGCGACCAAGGCAAGCATCAGTGGCAAACAATCCCTTTCCTCATCATTCTGTAAACGTGATTGAGTGGGACGAATCGGTGTCACATATGGTAACGATGTAAATATGTTGTTAGTTAAGCAAAAAGAAGAGTATAAATTTGAAATTTATTTTCTTGAGGAATTAGAAAATGTTGTGGTAGAATCTGAGAAAAAAGAACCCTTGATAATTTATCTGTCTGATGAAGATGAGCAAGAAGAGACTCAATTGTCAAATAAATTTGATGAGTGTAAGATTTATATTCTCAATGAAGAAGAGCTGATTGTAGAAACAAGAATAGGGAAAAGTTTTAAGCTGGTATATTTGGCAATTGAGAACCCAGCCTTGCTTATGAGAGAGAAAGATAAAGGGCAGTATAGTACCTCAGAACCTCATAACCTAGTCTAAAAGCATTTGCATAAGACACAAACTAATGTGTCGATTTGGGGGTTGCTGATGGCTTCCAAGACCCAACAGGATGTAGTTTTAAAATCCCTTGCAAGCATTCAAGTCCTAGTTTCTACAAAATATGAGGAATTCACAAACCTAATTGGTGGGGTCTATCCAGTGAATTCTCTGATGTTTGGGGATGCTGATCTTTCTCCTAAAACCACGCCAGAGCAATTTACATCACGATTGACTGCCAAGGTCATGTGATTTTGCAAGTGCTAGTTGATAATGGGTCGACACTCGATGTGTTCCCGTTAAGTACCTTCAAGCATTTGGGATTTGACGAAGTAGACTTGAAGCCCTCCAACCATGCATCAGAGTTTATGATTGCACAAAAAGGAGCGTCTTGGGAGTTTTGTCAGTAATTATAAAGGTTGTACCTATAGAATTCAAAGTTAAGTTCCAGGTTGTTCATATCCCCCACCCTTTAATTTTCTTTTGGGTAGGCCATGTTTACATGCAGCAGGAGTGTTGGCATCGTATTTACATCAAAAGATTATATTTTTACATGAGGGAGTGACAGTGACATTTTAGGCTGATTCTGATATGGTCAACGCACTAGCAGTCGAGGGTTCAGAATAAGAGGATAGCATAAGGGTTCAATTGAGTGGGTTTTAGATTGGTACCATTCTTGCCACAAATAAGCCAAAACCTTCATGTAATAACTTTTTATTTCATACCAATCAGTATCTAAACATGTCTTTTTTGCTAGGAATGGGTCTTGGCTTGCACCAACAAGGTGATGTTAATGTGCTTTTTGTACTAATAAATGAGCACATATTTAGACTGGGGTATTGTGAGGACATGAGAGAAATTCACCCTTAGGGTTGAAGCTAATATGCCTGATCGAGAGATCGTAGACCTTAGCCTGACTAATCTTGTCCACCCATGCCAATGGACTGTAAAGATCCAGAGTCTTATCGTAGGATAAGAATCCTATGACTCATAACCCATTAGATTAGTATTTGGTCTATCAGAGATCAAGGTAAGTGTTAGGTTATGGTTTGGGAAGGAGTTAGGCACCCAAACTGTCCGATCCGAAATCGGTCTCCTATGCCTTTCCTTTTTTATACTCTAGTGTTATGACCATTCTGGGTCAATGGATGACTCAGCTCATGGGGGATCCTAAACCAAGTGACTAAGTTCTTCCAACTTAGGGTTTAGTCAATCATGTTATGAACATAAGTTAATTAAATAAACCAAACCATGTGGTTTGATATCATCAAACCGAATCTAGAATCTACCAGACTACCTACGTATTCCGGATATGATATGAAAATCAAGTTCACCACGTAGTTCAGGGGTTTGATTAAAGTTTATGGCTGTGATTTATGCTTAAGTATGATCAGATTTGTTGTTTGAGTTGATGTTTATGATTTTCCCCCAAGTTAAATCAAGTTTTCCATGGTTTGCAATGACATTCTAGATTTAAAATCAAATTTTCTCCTCTTTTCTCTTTGAAACCGAATTTGATTTTCTTATTGTTTGATTTCCAACAATTGTTTGTATGTTTAGATGTTTAAACATCTCATGTGAGGTATATGTGGAGATGCTTGAACTTTTGGACACTTGTTATCTTATCCAACTTCAACCTTCAACACTTCACCTAAACGCACATCGCCTATTTCGGCTTTTTCTCAAAATGTAACCGTCTCCTTGCTATTTTGGTTGCCTTATAACCCATGTAGGACTCTTGTAACTATATTTGATTGTCCCACATGACACTAACTGTCACACCCCAATTCTGCACTATTCAGAATGGTGTGATGAACCGCTAATAAACCAACGGTTCAACCAGGATCTCTAATAGACTGTGTCCATTGAAAATAAAACCATACACAACCTTGAAAATAAAACCATACACATCCACATCCATTATCAGAATAAATACACAATAGCGGAAGTCTTAATAATAAATGAACTGAAAATTTTAATTGTGATAATCATAAATAAAATATCAAGTTATTGTTGTATCAACTGAGACATAAATAAATAAAATATCAATTACATTCCTTTAATAATTTAAACAAAATCTAATCGAATACGCATGAGTTGCACTCGCATGAGGAGTCATGCATATCCACTAAGTCTTCAGCTTCCATCGCCGCCACGAGCCCGTACACAGGAGCATTCATATAATCTTCGACAGTGGTACATGCATCATCAACTAAAAATATTCGACGTCGAGAGGGTGAGCACACATCATGGCTCAGTGAGCAAACAGAACAATGCAACAAACATATGCATGCATTCAATTCATATCTGTGGTCTGGTAAATAAGTTTGCAATGCGCTATAGAAAGGTTCGGTGGCCGCCTCGCCTCTATGCACAGGGTGTGGAGGCCCGCCCAAAGGTTAATGTTTATTTTCGTCCCCATCCACCCTACCATGGAATAGAGATAGAGCTAAAGTGCTGAGGCCCGGCCTATGACACTTCCCCTGATACTCTACGCATACCAACACGTAAGCCCCTGCTGGCGAGGGCTCGCAAACTGAGCTCGCAACTAACCAATCCTAATGCCAAACAGTGTATCCAAGGCCTCACCCCATCATCCCTCAATACGTCCATAGAGATAGGGCTAAGGCCTCCCGGCAGAGTCAGAGACTACACGGTCCGAGACCACCTCCCCTCATACACTATGACATAATAGTTCTGCTAAGGTAATGGCGATACGACGATGTTAGTGGACAAGACTTGAGTTAGAGATAGAGCTAGAGTGCTGAGGCCCAGCCTATGACACCCCCCTTGATACTCGCTCGTATCAAGCACACTAACCACACACATACATTCACATGTCTATTCCTATCATCATCATCATCATCATGTTATAAATAATAAATGTAAATATGCATGAATAGTAATAATAGAAATATTGGATGACATGTTAAATGCACATGACAAGCATACACGCATAGAATTAATCATGGCATTGGACTCAAGAATAAAAACAGTTTATTATTAACCAATTAGTTTAGGTCTTGTTCCCTCACCTTTGCTTGATTGTAGATCCTCTTTCAAGCACTATTATATCACTAGAAGACCTAATCAAGTCGATAGAATTTAATTAGAATTAATTCTGATTTTAAAAAGCTTACTATTAACTAGGGGTCGATGCTAGGGTCAGATGTTCCATCGACCCTGGGTGCTACCACCCACATTCTGGACTTCCCGAACACTGGGGTCGATGCTAGGGTCGATTCTCCATCAACCCCACGTGCGACCCCTGTGGGTTTAGTTGAAATTTTCATCCTATAATCCATTCCTTCGTGTTTGGGTCCTATGGCTTGCTTCTATAATCCATTCCATACATGTTCTATGGTTTAGAACCATAGTTTATTCACCTACATGGTTTTAATGATCTCCTCCATGGTTTTCCATTGAAACCTAACCATAGATGGATGATTTGGGTTTCTCCCAGATCATACTCTCTTCACTATCTATTCTAAGGTCTTTAGAATTACATGGAGATAGTATCCATACCTGAGAAGAATTAGGCTTGTTTCTCTGAAGCCTTCTCTTTGATCTTCTTCTCCACTTTCCTTCTCTTCTCTTTCTCTTCTCCTTCTCTTCTCCTTCTCTTCTCTTTCTCTCAATCCAATTAGGGTTCTAAAAGGAGTGAAAGAGGCTTAGGGACATCCTATTTATAGAGTAGAAACTCCAAAAATAAGTCCCATTGAGATTAGGAAAGAATCCCATTGAAATTTGAAAAGTTTCCAAATCATGGTTTCTGTCGGCAGACTGGGGGTCGATGAGGGGGACGGAGATCCTGTCGACCCCTGGTTCTAAGTTGTCCGACCCCCGGTTAGAAACTCAGGGTCTGACTTTTATATTGGGGGGGTCCGACCCTACCTAGCTGGGTGTGCGACCCTCCCCCCTATTTTAGTGTTTTTGGGTCAGTTTAATACCTGGGATCGTGATCTCCTTCACGCACTTGGTCCATTTGGCTTGACCATGATGGGTAGACCTGGTTCAAGGTGGTAAGACTGGGTTAGTTCGATACGGGTCTTACACTAACAACTTTTGATTTTCCCCCCTTTATCAAACTAGCTATGGATTTACGTAGGTCATGCCGACAGTTTAGGGAGGGGGCATCTGTTGATGGGGCAGCTATGCAGATATCACCACCACATTCTCCTCCTCCATCTGATTATGATCGGTTGCATTTTCAATTGATGAGTTTTGGCCTATCTTCGAGAGTAGAGAGGTCGAGTCAGGCCGTTTTATCATCTTTAAGGAGTTGAGGAGGTTTGTAGTGGAGACGGCCTTCACTGACATGGGCTGGGCACAGGTACTCCAATATCATCTTTCTACCTGGCCCAACCTGGTAAGATAGTTCTTTTGCAACCTATAGGTTGATCATGGTATGGAGGATTCGGTAGACGGTTCCTCTCTGTAAATTTCTAGCTATGTGTTGGGGAGTGAAATTGTACTGCATGCTCATCGTTTGGCCCATCTTTTGAGTAGTTCTGGAGAGGACAAGTTTGTATACGGGGAGCCAAAAACTCCAGTGATTGAGGAGTGGGAGCTCGCTTTGATACAAAAGCAGTGGATGTAGGCACCTGAATTGAAGGAGAAGAGCTACCGCCTAGTTCCTCGAGTATACAGTAGCATCATTCAACACAACATCATGCCTAGAAACGGGCACATAGATGCTATAGTGTATTTTTGTAAGTTCATGACATACTGCATCATAGTGCGGCATTAGATTAGCCTTCCTTACTTGATCTTGAGGACTTTGATCATGATGGTGCATCACACTTGGACTAACAGTCTTCCTTACGGGAGGCTGCTCATATTTTTATTCTTTCGCTTAGGCATCGGCATCTCTAAGGATGTGAGTGTAGAGACGTCGGTTCATACATATTTTGGTTAGCATTTCCTGGCCAAGTGGGATCTTCAGAACACTGTCATTATCGACGATGAATTAGAGAGGATTCCTCAGTTGGATAGGGGGCCAAGACAACGACAGGTTAGGCGAGGGAGAGCTTAGCGCATAGAGACAGAGTCTTCATCCGATGGCGAGCCAGCAGAGGCGAGTAATAGCAGGGTACCAACACCGGTTCCTTAAAAGTCTAGAGGGGACTCACCACCTGCTGAGGATACTGACGATGAGGCTCCACTTGTAGCTACTCTTCAGGCTAAAGCTCTTGAGATTTCTAAGTTGTGAGACATATTAGGAGAGGCTCACTCATTTTTGACTGACTTGCAAGAGTATCACCAGAGCATGCAGACAGGTTTGGCTTCATTCAAGAAACGTATGTTGTAGAACATCATTGGTGTAGACCAGCTTGTGATGTCTACAGAGAATTGGATTATAGAGTTACGAGATTATGTGGAAAGTAGTGTGAGGACAAAGGGGTACATCCACCTATCTCTGATGGTCGGAACAAATGATTTTTGGAGTTGCCACCTAGATTAAGGTCTAGGACCTACAAAAATGTAGTCTCATCATAAGAAAATACTTCTATTGACTCATTTGACCCAATATATTGGTTTTGGTCTATCATAGAACGGGTAAGTGTTCAAGGTACAGTTTGGGAAGGTGTTAGGCACCCAAAGCTGTCCGATCCAAAAATCGACCTCCTATGTGATTCTACTTTCCTTAGACTCTATTGTTCTGACTATTCATGGTCAATGGATGATGACTAGGGCTCATGAGGGATCTTATGCCAAGTTGTTAAGTTCTTCTAACCTAGGTTCAGCCAAACATGTTCTCAAAAATAAATAAACAAGCAAAGTAATATACAGTGTACCAAACCAAAAATGGTTCGGTGATGGACTGAATAGACTGAATCTGAGACGTCCTAGACATCTCAAATTGCCTACGTATCCTAATCCTAGAAATCAAGTCCATAACATAGTTCGAACGGAACGTGATTAAGGTTTATGGATGTAGTTTATGATTAAACTTTCTTAGATTCAATTGTTCAAGTTAAAGTTTATGCTTGATGGTGATTGAGATTGAATCTAGAGATAGCCTATGTGAATCGAAGTGAATATGGATATGGATATGGATATGGACATGGATACGGGATGACCTAAGGATTCTAAGATGTGGTACTGTACTTGGAGAGGTCCTCCAAGTTGCCTACGTATTTCAGAGGTCTTGAAAATTAGGTACAACGTAGTTCGTTGTTGATGGGTTGTGGATATAGATTTCCTAGAACCACTCAGGTATACTCTACCTTGGTTTAGGAAATGAAATGGGTATTGGGTAGCCCAAGATCACTCAGGTGTACTCCACCTTGATCTAGGAAGGCTAATGTCACACCCCAATTCTGCACCAACCAGAATGGTGTGATGAACCGTCAATAAACCAACGGTTCAACCAGGATCTCGAATAGGCTATGCCCACGTTGTTAAATCAAAACACATTCCACATTAATCAGAGGTAATAAAGTAAATAGCGAAAGTCTTACAGATAATGAACTGAAGTCTAGTCATGATAAATAATTAATATTTTATTTATCTCCAAGTAACCAAAACATAATTTAATACACGTTACAATATTCAAATATGAAAATTAAACACTAAGCGTATCCATAGTTGAAACGCTCGCTTAATGAACCATATTTGTCCTCCACAGCTTGCTCATCATAGCCGCCACCTGTTCATATGTTGGCGTGTCGACATAATCTTCAATCATAATACCTGCAACATTGGAAACTAAAAGATTTGTGCGCACGAGGGTCAGCTCTCCAACTTGAGCTCAGTGAGAAAACAAAACAATGCAACAAACATATGCATACATTCAATTCATAACTGTGGTCTGGTTTATAGTTTACAATGTGCTATAGAAAGGTTCAAAGGCCGCCTCACCTCTATACACGAGTGTGTGAAGCCGTCCAATGAAAATGGCATTGTCAACCCCACATGCACCCACTATGGCACAATATACCCCAATGAAAATGGCATTGAAGTACCGGTTGATACCATACCAATACGTAAGCCCCTGTTGGCGAGGGCTTGCAAACTGGGCTCGCAACTAACCAATCCTAATGGCAAACAATGTATCCAAGGCCTCACCCCAGCATCCCTCAATACGACCATAAAGATAGAGCTATGGCCCCCCGACAGAGTCGAAGACTACACGGTCCGAGACCACCTCCCCTGATGCCCTACGACGTAATAGTTCTGCTAAGGTAATGGCGATACGACGATGTTACTGGACAAGACTTGTATAGAGCTATGTCACAATATACCCAATGAAAACGGCATTGAAGTACCGGTTGATACCATCCCCTATCCACATCAAGTACACCAACAAACACAAACATTCACATGCCTATTCCTATCATCATCATCATCATCATCATGTTATAAATAATGAAATTAAATATACATGAACAGTAATAATAGAAATATTGGATGACCTCTTGAATGCACATTACAAGCATACACGCATAGAATTAGTCATGGCATTGGACTCAAGAAATAAAATAGTTTATTATTAGCCAATTAGTTTAGGTCTTGTTCCCTCACCTTTGCTTGAGTGTAGATCCTCTTTCAAGCTTTAAGAATCACTTTTATATCAATAGGAAAACCTAACAAGTCGATAGATTTTAATTAGAATTCATTCCGACAATTTTAGGCTTGCTGTTAAGCGAGGGTCGTAGGACGGGTCGCAGGTAGGGTAGCATTTTTTGCGACCCCAGGGTGTAGGGTCGATGCTAGGGTCAGATGTTCCATCGACCCTAGGTGCGACTACAGCTTCTTTGGACTTCCCAAAAGCTGGGGGTCGATCCTGTGGTCTGGTAGGGTCGATTCCCAATCGACCCTACTTGCAACCCCACGTAGTTTGAGTCAACCTTTTCATTCTACAGTCTAATCTTTCAAGTTTGGGTCCTATGGCTTACTTCCACAGTCCATTCTATGCTTGTTCTATGGCTTAAAACTCTAGGTTACTTCCTTACTTTGCCTACCATGATTCCCTCCATGGATTTCATTGAAATCTTCCCATGGATGGATGATTTGGGTTTCTCCTAGATCATACCCTCTTCATGAACTATTCTAAGGTCTTAAATTATTAATGGAAGCATACCCATACCTTAGGTTTGCTGAGATTCAGAGGTTTCTCTGAATTCTTCTCTTTATTCTTCTTCTCCAACTTTCCTTCTCTTCTCCTTCTCTTCTCTTTCAATTAGGGTTCCAAAAGGAGTGAAAGAGGCTAAGGGACGTCCTATTTATAGAGGAGAACCTCCCAAAATAAGTCCCATTGAGATTAGAAAGAATCCCCTTGAAATTTGAAAAGTTTCCTATTTACGGTTTCTGTCGGTAATGAGGGGGTCGATGAGGGGGTCGGAGATCCCATCGACCCTCGGGTCTAAATTGTCCGACCCTAGGTCTAAAATTCAGGGATCTGACTCCCTAATGGGGGGGGGTCCGACCCTGCCTATTTGGGTATGCGACCCTACCCCCTATTTTAACTGTTTTTGAGTAAAATTTCATATTGGGTCTTGGGTTTCTTCACACACTTGGTCCACTTGGCTCGACCATGATATGTAGACTGGTCACGACACGAAATGTAAGGTTAGACCGGGTTCGTGGCGTGCGGGTCTTACAGCTAAAATGGATAGTATTCTAAGACCACTCAGGTGTACTCTACCTTAATCTAGGAAGACTAAAGGGGTAGTATTCTAAGATCACTCAGGTGTACTCTACCTTGATCTAAGAAGGCTAAAATGGATAGTATTCTAAGATCACTCAGGTGTACTCTACCTTGATCTAAGAAGGCTAAAATGGTATGTCTAAGACTACTTAGGTGTACTCTACCTTGATCTAGGAAGACAAAAGGGATGGCTAAAACAGCTCAGGTGTACTCTACCTCAGTTTAGGAAGCCTAGATGGTTAGTTTAAAACTGCTCAGGTGTACTCTACCTCAGTTTAGGAAGACTAAGATTTGCTAACCTAAAACCACTCAGGTGTACTCTACGTTGGTCTAAGGAAGACTAGAATTTATTATCCTAAAACCACTTAGGTGTACTCTACCATGGTCTAGGGAATACTAAAATTTGCTAACCTAAAACCACTC